>VURO01000678.1:36246-55496 GCA_015108175.1 Pelvicachromis taeniatus | reverse complement strand
AAAAGGGTGGGGCGGGGAGGGAATAAAAACTGCTCGCTTTTTATTTCAAGAAACAGTGCAACCTAACTGCTAGTAGCAGGCATTGGCAATTGGCTTTAATAATGGTTACTACACTCTAATTTGTGTAGGGATTTGCCTGGACCTGTCTTGTCTCACAGGCTCTTAATGCCACTGTGCCATTCAGCCTCGTGGCTGAGAGAAAAGCAGGATGTGCCTCAAAGTACCAAGCAGAGAAGAGGGTAGAGACAGATAAAGGGATGGAGGGAGAGATGGAGAGGGGAAAGTCTCCCACAGTGGGAGGTGATGATGAAAGGGGGAGATATTAAAGCGTACTTTGCCATTTCCTGTTCCCCATAATATCACATAATGTTGGTATAATTAACCCCAGGAAATGTGGCTTCATTAGTCTCAGACTGGATGTTAAAATGAAGTGTGAACTAATTGGTCAAGTGTACGCGATGGCAGACATTAACAGAGGCGCAGATGCGAGCAGGTGCAGAAATAGAACTGATTCTACGGCAAAAGAGCGACAACATTCATCGACTATTTTAACATGTGCTCTTACAACACAAATACACGTGGCTATAAAAATAGACACAGTGCACAGTAAAGTGGTCTGACCCTGGAGAAAAGTATTGTGTGTGTGATCTATTTTCCCTCCTTTGTGTGCTCTGAACCTCAGCACATAGCCTTAGACCCATTGGTTCCAGCAAGTTTCCTGTCTTCTCTCATCTGCATCACAAAAAGAGTTTTTTTTCCCTCCATAAAAATACTGATCAAGCCTTATCTTTTTGAAACATGTAATCCAGTGGGGATAGGCGGACTTGTAGCCATTAGGAACTGTCCTCTGTGCCTTCAGTCTCTGCCGTCTCTGCCTTTGTAGCAAAAGGCCAGAGCAAAGCTAGTTTCCATTCAGCTGGGAGAGCTGGTCAAAGCCACAAGATCAAGCAGCTCCCAGCACTTTCTTTTTGCTTCTCTTTTTATCTTGTTTTTTTTCCCTTTTCTTTCTTTCTTTTCTTTCTTTCTTTCTTTTTTTTTAACTGAGAAATACTTGAGTTGTCTCGATAGTTTTTAGAAGATGGCATGCAACAATTCTCCACAGAACGGGATCTTATGTTTTCCCTGGACTCCTGCAGGTCTGACAGCAGTTTTGAGGAAAAGTTTGAAAATTTGGAAATGCTATGTCTTAAATTGGGTAGAAAATAGGAAATTCTCGATGGAGACAGGCTGCCATTTTTATGCTTGTTTGTTTCCTTCTCTGCTGCTTTCTTTCTTTGCACATACTCTTGCACAAACCATCTGCCATACAGGCCCTGTGTGACTTTACTTCAAGAGCTCTTAGTGGCTGTCTTCATCAGCTCAAGATCTGCTGCAGAAAAACAGCTTTAATTGGTACTGAGGGGGGAAGAGAAGCAGAAGGGGCTGCACGCTTCACCACATTTAAGAGAAAATACTTGTGAATGATCAAGAATTGCATTCAACCAAGCTTCTCCTAGATACAGGCATTTATTACTTAGGATAACACATCAAGGTCTTTTCTAACGTTACATCTTTTATACAATAAAACCTGTACAAGCTCAGCATGTCATTAAATATGCTTCCATTTAAATAAACACATGTTCCAATTAACACAAATAAGGAAAATTGTGAAAATGCATCCCTTAGGTTACAAAGCAGTGGCTCTCAGGTTACATGCAGGTAAATCAGCATGTCTCAGTAAAATAGCAAACAGTGGATTTCACAACGGCCTGTCGGTAAAAGAGTCTTGAATTTCGCCTACTAAACACAGTTGCAAGATTGAACTAGCAAATGTCTGAGCAGCTACAACTGGGATCTTGCATTTCATGGCAAAAAGAGACACTACAATGTGCAGCCAACAGTAGAGCCCAATCCTTTCCAGTAGGTAATTACGCCATTTCGCCAAAGCCACTAAAAAGCTTCACTACAATTAGGCTGGCAAAAATGGCCTCTCTGACACATTAGAGGAAACCAGGGATGCCCCCCTTTCTTCTCTGCACTGTCAGGGTTCTTCACTGTTTGTGATGTTTCAGAAGAGCTTTGAGACATTAGCTCCCGTTGTTGCTCTAGCTTTGGAGACATTTCACAGCCCATTAGGTGCTCTTTCAGCCCCAACCACCACTCAAAACCAGTGAAAAAGGATGAGGGAGAGACAGAAACTATACACAAAGGACTTCAAACGGCACATCGCATACATATATAGTGACTTTCCATTTTAAAAAAAGGAAGAAACTGTAGTTTAACTTTGGGAATTAATTAGGCGTGCTCGTTTCCCAAGGGTTCGCCAAAAGGATGATAGTGATCTCTCTGATAAACTGCTCTTGCACCCATGTTGTTCACTTTGGTGTACTGTGCTTTTTGGTTAGATCAAATGAAATGTGAAGAGTTTTAAGACTGTTCACCTGTTATCAAACAAACTGTAATAAATTCATCAGTATTTTAGAAGCCAATTTAAGAACAGTAGGCAAGTTAAAGAAGCAACATATACACATTTCCTACTTCCAAATAAGGGAAGGTTTATAAAAAAATATGAATACACTTTTTCAGTGAGAGGAGAAAAATGCTGAAAGCTCTTCAGCTTTTCTTCATTTTCTGTCATACATGTACAGCTACAGTGGTAATTCATATTATACATGAAATTTAAAATATGCACAAAGTACTCCCTATGAGTCAAAAACTCAGGCTTTAGACACTATTTTCTACTAGTGGTTAAATAATGTAGATGAGATCGTTTTAATAAGGTTACCTCAGCCATGTCAGGTAGGTGTGGAATCTGTCAGTACAGAAGCTCCACCCACCTGCTTTTCAACTCTTCTGTTCATTAAAGGCAGACAATCAGAAGGCGGTTGGCTTCAAGCAAATTTGAAGTCTGCTAAGGCTCCAGTCACGCAAGCTTAGTGGCAGGCTGGCAACCACCAGTCACTAGGGGAGAAATAAGTATCCGCTGACTGGTTCTGAGTGGTTGCCGGTGGACACTGGCAGTCATTTTGAAATCAGTTGCTGAAGCACCATTCACCTGGTACCACTGGCTGCTAGGGGAAAACGTGTACATTCCCCAAAATTGACGACAATGAGGTATACAGTGCTGCAGTGAAAACCTCTTGTGATTGATTTGGTCACCCACAGGTTGCCCTTATCGCTCCTAGTCTGGATTGATGATGCAAAGACTCACCAACAGTTACCTAAGTGGTAGTGAAACTATGAAGAGTGCGATGCAAACCAGAAATGTAGAATGCCAACATTGAAAGTAGGTAAGTCTGAAACATTTAAGCAGCAAGGCACGACTTCTACTTCAAAGGTGACTGCTGGCAAATTTTACTTAATTATTTAATTAGCAAGTGTTTGCAGACAAGCCGGTGTCTTCCATGAAATCTACAGGTAACCATGGCAATCTGCTAGCAAACAAATGCAGTCACAAGGAGGTTTTTGGTGCAGTACTCTTTTGCTGTCAGTGACATCTGTAATCTCCACAACCACTCTCCAAGTGTGTGTGGAACACACTTTTTTCCTTACCAACCGGTCAGGGGCTTACTGATGGGTCTTTGGGCCAATGTTACTGATGTCTAAAAATGGCTGATTGTAAACTGTATCATGTGCAGAAAGGCTCAGAAAGAGAAACATTTTGGATGATTATTTAAACAAGAGACCAGGAATAAAAAGTTTTTAAATCAATTTTTTTTTGTAGAAAACATGGGTTGAAAGGTAGCCTGGCTCTGTCCCATGGGAAAAGAAATCCACTAATCAACAAAGTTAAAGTCCACATATTTAATCATATCTGGATTTTGTTTTGATCCATTAACAAAGCAGGGAAACTAATACACTGCATTCGGTTTAAAAAGACAATCAAGTCTTCTCAATTTAAATTTTATTTGAAGTCCTTAGAAAAGAAAAACATTGATTTGTTACGGCAAACAGGGAAAATAAAGCCTCGTGTATTTGACCAAAAAATACACTCACATGATATTTTTAATCCTGATACTTGAGAAAAGATTGAAAAAAAAAAACACACACACGCACGCACCCACCCACAACTAGAAGAGATTGCTTGAAAGTTACTGATTAATATATATTCTAACCTTATACGACTGTGTCTTGCTCTGGACAGGACAGGGTTAAAGTGGCTTCCAGTGCAGTTGATTGGGATGAACAATTTGCACGGCTGGCAGAAAAACCATAATCAATCTGGAGATTACAGATAAGGGCACTAAAACCAGCCGAGCACAGCGTTTTCTCTTATCACAATTACACCTTGCCCTCCCGCCTCAGGTACAGCCAATTAAGTTAGAAGAGGATGTGCAAGCAGGTACTTGACGTTGAGGAGGCCTATCAGATGACTAAAAACACGCCCCACCCCTGCTAGCGACACAGAGGCACAAGGATGGAGCTCAAGTATGACTTGTCAGTGCAGTTACATGTTACGTGTTTGTGTTCTTCCAAAATCACACTTATGTGAAAGGCACAACTGAATGGTTTGAATGATGTATTCTTTGCTGAGTGATAAGCAATCTGCCGGCTGGCTTTCTGCTGACTGCATTTCAGAAAGGTTCCAAGGGCACACAGACCTTGCCCTACAACTGCCTCCTCTCTCACGCTCTCAGCTGTTTTGGACTCATTACATCCCTTTTACTTGTTATTTTGGAGGCGTTTCATTGTGAACTACTCAGCAGTACACAAAAGAAAAGTGTAGGTGCAGAAGAGGAGAGAACCTGCGCGTTTGTTTTAATGTAAAAGCGGCAGGGCGGTTAAGAGTGGCAGAGATGAAGTCAACATCAAGGATTAAGCTCACAATGAATGCAAATCTTTGCCTATTGCGACTTCTTATTCCTCGCTCTTTGTTCAGGCCTAACTGGATTGGGGGAAGGAAAAAAAAAAAGAAGAAGAAGCAGCGCACAGTTGCTAGCTTGGCAATGAAAAATTGATCACACAATCTTCTCTGTGCTTCATATCATCGTCTCCTCCACCAGCAAATAGAGGTTAACCAGGCACAGAAAAATAAACCTAAAGCGCTTGATCAAAACCACAACTTTGCAAGCTCTCTCCCCTCCTGCCACTTTGATATCTCACAGACCAGACACAGTTGTTGTATCTATATCATGTGATGTCACTGCACAGCTTTGGCTCAACATTTTCAAGTTATAAATGATAGGCTGGAGAGCAAGTGCGACACGATGACTCCTTGTATTAGTGCTGTACTCGCGCTGATGATGACATGTACAGTGGGAACATCTAACGGGCAGAGGAAGCAATGTTAGAGAAGACAAGTGGCCGACACAGGTGACCTAAAACTGGATAACCCCAGAAAGCACACGGCTGATTTGATAAAGGGGCAAGACATTTTACAGGAAGACATTAATAAAGGCACAACAGGCAGAGGTCAAATTTAAAATAAAATGAGAGACCGCCACAGCGGGGAATGCTATCTACTTTCTATTTCACCTACATGGAGATGTGTTCCACTATAGCAGGAAGGGCGCAAAGTAAAAAAGACGCTCCTTATTGGCTCCTTATTGAATACTATTGGAGTCAAAAGGGGGTAAATTGACTAAGTAGGTCGAGGCAAAATGCATGCAGGGAAAATATGCAAAATTCAAAGTGTGATAGGCCACATGGGTCTGAGGATGCTGCTTTCATAATTGCTTTCTCTTGATGTTTCTCTCCTCGTTTCAACATTTGCTGTGACATGCAATGTGATGGAGAATAGCTTCCCGGTGATGCAAATGATGTTTATGGCTCGTCGCTCCCCCACTGAGACTAACATCTGAGAATGGTTCCTTCCACATTAACGCAAACAGCCACTGCTCTCGCTCGCTGGCGGAGTCCACGCACAGATGGCTCAAAATCATGGGAGCGTGCGGCTGCAGTACTTACCACGTTCACTGGACAGGGTGGTATCTGTCACCGAGAGAAAAAGAGAGGGAAGAAAAAGGGCATGGGGAAAAGAGAGAGGAGACGATGATTAGAACATAATAGGTTTCAGTAAAAGTGGCATTGCAAAGTCACCGTTAAACAAGAGAACAAAACAGATCAATTTCTCAGGATTAATGGAAAGTCACAGGCAATAGCCGGACAGTGACATGTACAGAACGTAAGGCTACTATTGGAGAAAATTTGCTGTCACAACTGCGTAGTCTCTCACATTTGTCTCTGTCTATTATCCAGGCGGCACCATTTACCCAGAATACAGTTTGTTTTCTTTCTTATACCTCCTGTCATTGCCTCAAGCAGTGGGATTCATCATTATCTTCAAATGCTTGTTGTGATGTTTATGTTGTTCTTGTGTTCACTCAATGAAACACAGGGAAATTACAGAACACTGAATATTCACATTACACACATTTACGCGATGTCATTGTGGGCAATGTTTATTCAGACGCTGGCACCTGGCGACAGATAGACTAGAAACAGCCACGGAGGCTCCTGTTGTTTTTCCTCACAGTTGTCTCCCCTCCTGGTGTCCTGAAGCGGGGATGCTCAGTGAGATTTGATCGCCAAAGCTCAAATTTGCATTCCTGGCTCACGATTTTAATTTAGAGAGCCTTAAAGCGGAATATTCTGAGATACAACTGGTTTCTTCATTCTAGGTTTAAGGACATCTTATACTATCATTAATCCCAATGTCTAATATTATCTATCCATCTATCTGTACAAAGAATAAAAAGAAAGAAGGCGACGAACCAGAACGGGAGAACTCAACAGTAAAAAAAGTTGTGGCTTTTGGAAACATGTTGGTTTCAGCGACAAGGCACGACTTTTACCGCAACCGTCATTAACCATTCACCCCTCAGTCAAGAATGCATAGACCAGCCTGCAGGCCTTTATTACAGAAGCCTAAGGTAGATCTACATTATCACATCTACCTCCATGTCTGGATGCTTCGGCAATTTGGTGCACACAGTATTTTGAATCACCCTGAAGGATCATTTGAAATCAAATGTGACCCCCCCACCCCCACTCAATGCCATACCTCCTATAATGATGGGGCCATATTAAACAGTAGGACGCAACGTACGGTACAGGGCTCACATCCTAAATGTAATCACCTCTTGAAACCTGCCAGGATGCATTTTTCACACTTAGCCTAAACCAGCTGTTGAATGCAGCTGCTATTTAATGTCTTCCAAAGTAAAATTTATTGCAATTTGTTCCCATTTTTAACATGAAACCTTGAACTGATGTGCAAGGCTATAATGTATACAGCTTAAGCATAGGAGATGAAATATTTTCTTCTAGTGCTTCATTCACTCCATTAGTAATTTACAAGGAATGAGGTCTGGGAAGTATGAGAGCCTATAGTTTTGTTCGACTGCTGAATATACTTGGGAGCTGCTCGGCAATAGTGTGTCTGCTAAATTATTCAACCACGAAACACGCTGATTAAGTTACAAGGATTTCTCATGTGTGTGTGGTTTTTTGGGAGGAAAATCTATGTATTTTTGTCTCTTTTCTGTGAGACTGCAACAGTAACATGTTAGCTCAATGAGGGCTTTTCGCCTCTTTGGTTTTGCTTTATATGATCACAATACACAGATGCCAATGAGCTGTGCTTTTTTCCTCTCTCACATCTCTCCACGAATCCATTCAAGTCCATCTAAAATCTCAGCAACTTTTTGACATGTTTACAAAAAAAGAAGAAAAAAAAAAAACACATCACTATCTAAATGAGAGCTTTGCTTGTAGACGGTCTGACTGTCTCCATTCCCTTTCTCCGTGTATAAAGGCACACCACTCCATCCCAACAGAACTTCGCTTCGCACATGTTCAATTATTCATCTCCCTCTGTCAAGAATTCAGCCTTGCTAGCACTTGCCAGTATCCCCCACAAATTGGCAGGCAGTCTCATATTTGGCATATGGTGCAGAGCAGTGCTGCTTTTCCTTCCGTCTTCAGTTGGCCTGCTAGCACTCCCTGGGAGCAGAGTAATACACACTGGCGTACACACACGTGTACAGTCACAATGATGTGCCGTGCCTGTCAGTTTTGTGAGACAACCTGCCCCACTGTGCTGTTGGGGATTTGCCCACAACCTCTTTGCAACAGGTTTCAAGGTTTTCAGCAAATGCACAACGGCAACGATTTCTTCCTGGAGACTTCAGCATGCATTCCATTCGCGGCTTCGCAAAACTACACAACTGTTCTCACTCGATCGCTTTACAGACTGAAGCTGAGAACGCCAGATTGCTGAGATCGCCAAACTGTGCGTTTCAATAATGCAACAGTTAACTGTACAGTCGGGAAGATGTTAATCAACCACGTTTGCAACAAGTCTGGCCTGAGAAGAGTATCATAGCCGGGCAGATTACCTCAAAACACTTGGCAGAATTTAATACCTCTGTGTCTTTCATGTAGGACTTTTCCAACAACGGCATGGTGAGTATCTCACAGTCCAAAAAAAAATCATTTTGGCTGAATTCCAGAATAAGTTTCAGGATGCTGAAATGTCAGAGCCTCTGTTCCAACTAACACCTGAGCTTTTTCTATCAAGAAAATAGAAAACACGCATGCGCATTTTCGACAGTACATTACACCACCTGCTTAGATTGTGTATCTACTGTACCTGCTTAACTGGTTATGTGCACACTACCCTGTACACCATGTTATTCGCAGCAAAATGAAAACTATATACGAGTTTCTCCTTGTGCTATTGCGACAGATCGAGTCATGTTGTCTTCTTTTGTCAGTTGTTAGCAATTAAGTATAGACCATCTTAATACAGAATGTCAAGCAATTTGTAGTATGGACTGAACTATACTTGGAGTCACGTTCACAATCTAAAATAAGTTCTTTGTTTTTCTTATCTCCAATAGCTCGAATGTACACTGCCTGAAGGCTGTGTCTAGCTAAGCTGATGCACCAAACCTTGTGACGATAATTTAGACATGCCAGCATGGTTTTACATTTTTATGTCCTTTGTTAAATGCCAGTAGTTAGGCACTGACTAAATGATAAATAAATCCAGGAAAAGACTATTTTTTTCTACCAGGGCTCTTTTATTATTTCAATAACATTAATACAGAAGCAGCAGCACGGTGAATATGTGCTCGGTCACAGTGATGATCTTGTGCTATGTCACATTTGCCCTCCAGCAAATACATGTAAATTTGTCACTAACACATTGCTCTGCTTGTATTTGTTTCTGGACCACGTTTATTTGCAGTGTTTTGGGTTTGGGTCTTTTTTTTTTTTTTACTCATGCAACACATTTGACCTAGCTCTTTATGAATCTCACTGCGGCTGTGAAAAGAATTCATCAAAGCAAGCGATAATGCAAACTCCCACATATTACAAAAACTCACCCGAAAGGTCAGAGTTACACATTCCGTTTATCAGCAACATAAAGAAAACATTTTGAAGCCCCACAAAAAAAGGAAAGAAATCAAATTACATTGGCGTTACCTGTTTGATAACTTCTCTGCACTTGTCCGCAAAAGTTTCGTTTTTTAAGGTTAGTATGTGTGATGTTTTCTCTGTGAATAAAATGCCTTTAATTCTCAGGTACACAGATCAATTCAATTCAATTCAATTTTATTTATATAGCGCCAAATCACAACAATAGTTGCCTCAAGGCGCTTTACATTGTAAGGTAGGCCCTAAAAATATATACAGTGAAAAACCCAACAATCATATGACCCCCTATGAGCAAGCACTTTGGCGACAGTGGGAAGGAAAAACTCCCTTTTAACAGGAAGAAACCTCCGGCAGAACCAGGCTCAGGGAGGGGCGGCCATCTGCTGCGACCGGTTGGGGTAAAAGAAGGAAGACAGGATAAAACACATGTATGTAAAACGCTGTGGAAGACAGCCAGAGAATAATAACAAGTATAGTTGATTGCAGGGAGATCTATTAACACATGGTGAAGGAGAAAGGTGACTGAAAAGGAAAAACTCAATGCATCAAGGGGGTTCCCCAGATCAGTCTAAAAGACTGACAACAACAGGTTAATTACCTTTTATGTTTAGACTTAAAAAAAAAACATGGCTGTAAGCCTTAAAAAAGATGCAACGACATGCTTAAAGGCAGTCAACGGGTTCACAGCATCTCTCAATGTGTCAAATCACACACACACGCACACACAGACACCTTTCAACCTGCTATATGACTGACTGTGAATGGATCCAAGCATATCTGTTTGCATGCAGATGCATCCTTATGCCAAATCTTCTTGTTGCCCTTGTGATGACTAATAACCGGAGAGCAATTGCAGCTAATAAATAATACATTTAAGAGTCTAATCAAATTCAACAAATGAATATGTCTAGAAAACTATTAATCAGAGTGCAAACGTGTATTTACAAATATAACACTGGCACAAACAATCAATTATTCATAAAGTGAATGCTGCGTAAGTGGGCTTCTTCCCGGGTGAGATGCTGCCATAATTGGAGTGGGACTACAGGAGTGCTGGATGTGTGCGCGTGTCTTTATGTGTGTACATGCGGGAGCATGTGTGCCAATGTGTATCAGTGAGTTAACACACAAACTCACACTCAAACACTTCTCCCCATGCGCCAAAGTTCCCCCAAACACGACAAGAGCAGGCAGAGTCGGCTCATTACTGCCTAATGAGTTGTCTGATTAGTGCTGAATATAAAAGCCTTATTGTCAAGCACTGTATGTTTATTTTGATTAATTATTGTACTGAAGTGACTGAATGGAAGCACAACGACATGGAGCATTAACATTTTGTGGTAATAGGGCCTTTGTGGCGACTGTAGCTGTATTTTCAGCTCTCAGTGCAGCACATAAAGTAGACCTACCACCTAAAGAGGTTTTATTGTAAACTAACAGAAATATAGGGTTATATTACATTCACTGCAATTCACCATTAAACTCCTGCCAGCAGATACTTATCCCCGGTAATGGCCAGCAGCTTGTCTCCACACAGGTGGTTACACAAGAAAGGGTAAGTCTTCGTACGTGTTTGTTTGTGATTCTTCTCTCGTTTGTTCTCAAATTAATGAGAAAATATTTATAATAAATCAACGCGGATTCAGAGAAGCTGTGCAAAACTCTTGCTTCGCTGGATGTGTGTGGCTGTTGACAGAGATTAGTATTAAAGTATCCTTGACAGCCAAGGGTATTGTAAGCAGCACCAATCAATAATTTCAACTATGAATCAAATGAGTATGTGTAATAGTCAAGGACTCCTTTATAGCGACCAGCACACAGGCAATCATTACCTGACTCTGCTGTGTCCCTTAATATTCTCGCATCTGGCCGTGTGCCCTCCAACGTTCTTGCTCTGGTGCACTGTCACCACTCTTGAGCAGCTGTTTTCGGCAAAAGAGCTCTAATGACGAGGCTACCCGCCTAATACACAGACAAGGAAGGTTAGCTAATAGGGATCACTTAATGATATCATGCAAATGCTAACCTGGGTCTGTCTGGTTGTTCCTATTGCTTTGAGAAGTGATTCATATTCAAGCTCAGTTTTATTTGTAGTGGTTTGGCTCAGATGGCATTAGCTCTCTTCCACTGTGTCCAAGTCTCATTTTGGTGTCAATTGGTCTGGTGTTACGCCCCGGCCTAAGGGGAACCAGAGCGTAACACAACAAAAATGACTTCCCTCCTCCCTGTTCCCAAGGAAGGACCAATGACACCCTCAAATTTGCATTTTCACAACAACTGATTATTTTATTTATCGTTGAAGGTAGGAAACGTCAGGGTGGGCATGGTCAAAGCAATAAACAAAACATCCTAGAAAGGAAACAGAGCTAACTCCATACAAATATCTATACCACCATTAAAGCTATCTGAATTTTTGTCTTTCTTGTTCCACCATTTAGTTTTGTCGAGTTAATCTTATCTCCCTATTCAGTTGTGTTTCTCTTCCTCTTTTACTTTGGTGATTGCCTCGTGTTTCGTGTAACTTCCTCTCGAGTTGTTTCCCCTCAGCTGTGTTCCCACCTGTTTCCTCTCTCCTTGTTACATTGTATTACTTTGTCACGTATTCCTTAATGATTGTATGTTATCCTTGTTTCATGTTTCCCTGGAGATTCCAAGTTTTTGAATTGTTTGCTCCTGATCAGCTACCTTTTGTAGAGTTCAGAATTAAATCTGCCCTTTGAGTTTATGCTCTGTATCCCCCCCGGTCCTGCATTTCAATCCTGCCTGCCATACAGCAGTACTTTGACAATATCATGTTAATACCTGTATAAATTTGTATGTGATATGAAAGTGTTATCTTGTCATATCAATGATACAGCGATGCTTCACATCTAGCTCCCCTACTGCACAACAGTAAGGCAAGCCCTGGCATGTCTGAGAGTGAGAGCCACATTTCAGCCAATAATAATGTTTTTATATAAAAGTGAGCTACTCCAGCAACCTCTAACACAAACACAACACTTTGTAAAATATGCAAGAAATTTTTTCCCACTAAAGATGGAAACAGCAAACTTGTTTCACCAACTGCAGCAAAAACGCACCATCGAGCACAACCAGGCTCGCTGAGCATCGCTGGCTACACTCCATGTGAACAGGAGAGCAAACGATGGATGGAAATAACTGATGTGGTTACATAGTGGAAAGGAAGTAGTTCAAGCAACTGGTTAAAATACTCAACCCAAGACACAATATGCCCTACTCTATCGTTTAACAGTTGATGTATTTGCCCCGTGCACAAAATCCCTCTGGATCAAGACTGGGTGGAGACATAGATAACCTATGACAATCAACCTTGGTTGGTTAGGTCTGGAAACATCTCTTAAACGAAACTAGTGCAATGGGCAGTTACATTTTTTTGAAAGATAGAATAAAAAGTTAGATTTTTCACCTCGAAATTTTAGTTGGATCAAAGCCTAAAACAGCAAAATCTTTACACACGATGTAAAAATATACTTTTATAAAGCTTTTTAGCACTTCTTGCTTTTTTGTAATGAAAAAGCAAGAAGTGCTAAAATTTTAAATAGCGGTGGCATCTGTAACAAAAGAAAACCTATTTTTGTGGGTGTGAGTGTGTGTAATGAGAGTCATGACTCCCTGTGGGTTATCAAAAAAAACAAACAAATGCTGATAGTTCAGCCTGATGTCACAGATTAGCAGAATGTTTGCAGAGCGCTATTGTTTGTGAATCAAGCTTACGAAAGCTCTTAGGGCTTTGGTGACAACATGTATTTTGCAGACTGGCAATAAACCTGTATGTACGGCTGCAGGAGATGAGACGATTAATAAGTCTGGGACAACCGAGAGAGTTACTTTTTCTCTTGACTTTAAACTAAACTTAAAGTGCCGTCACCAGGTGTGACCGCACACTTTCAGTTAAAATAAAAAAGCATGAATGTTAAGGATTAGCATTGTTCACTTGCATTCAACAAATAGAAAATAAGAAAAAAAGGTTTTCAATTGAAGTAGTATTTTTTTCTCTGTATTGGATCTAATGCAGCCCTCCTAAGAATTATTTTTAGTGATCCACTGTCCACGTGTAGATATATAAAAAAACATTGATTAATCCCAAAATGTTATTAATGTTAGAAAAGTTGACTCTGCTTTTGAATAAGTCCTCTTTTCTCTCCCGTGATCTGCCTCTCTCTCTCTCTGCTGCCCTCCTGTCCGTGAGCAGAATGCTATTGGTATTGTCAGAGGAGGGACTGTATTGCATGGCCTGTTGCTCTGTACACATTTTAAATCAGAGGTAATGGGGCACTTCAGGAGACTGCTGTTTCACACACCCAACTGCCAATATACTGTAATCACTAAAGGCCCCTTTTCTTCAAAGATAACCATTGGCTACGTGCGCTGCACTCAAAACTACAAAGCTGCATTGGGGATACATCAACAATAACTTAGTGAAACTGAAAAGCACTAGGTCTGAGTGAGATTGCAACCTGTAGCACACATTATGCCAACTAATGTATCTGCACTAATCTTTTCTACCATATCGTCTACAATAAAAAGCTTCAGAGAGACAAAGAGTACTAAGAGTAAGAGTAGAGATGCCAGAATCTAAGTGTGCCATCCGTGAGCTGCTACCTTCCTCATCCTCATACCTCAAACATGGCAAAAGTTACGAAAACTGAGGCAACTGTATGTGCCACATCCATGTGTGTGGAAAGCTTGAGTTTTAGCTTGCTCTGCAATTGGCTCTGTACGGTATGATGTAAATGAGGGGATGAAAAAAAAAAAGTAAATGAGGGGTTGCACCATATCCCAGGATACGTTAAATGGACTGTATGTAATGCGGTGATACTCCAGCAGTATCAGTATAAATATGGAACAAGAACTGAGCAAACAGGGTGAATTTTAACAAGGTTGGTGTTTGAAATGATTAAAAAATGTTTCATTTAAAAAAACTAAAAAAAAAAACTCTGTAACTCCAAAACGCAGTAAGTGAAAAACATCCACAGTAGGAGCACTAACGGAATGAAACAAACATTCCACCTTTACAAATGCTTAGGACAAAATAAAACATGTTTGGTGGTGTCTTAGCTTTAATGAAACGTATGCCCTGTTTAGCCTCGGTGATATTTCCCACCTGGCCAGCAATTAACCTCAGAAGCCAGATGAGTCTTGTAGAGCAGAGTGCATGCATTAATATATGCTGCATGTTGTTTCATCCTAAATATAAAATGGATCAGGCTTGTATCAAAGGCATTTGTACATTCTTCAGCTAACAATAAACCACTTTCCCCTGGAGGATAAATGCATTAAATGGGGTGACTCAACCTTAATGTTAATGCACTGCTAGCAGCCCATTAATTGCTGTAGCCCAGTGGGTGGTTTCATTTCAGCATGTAAACATCTCCTGTGTGAGGACGTTTGGCATTTGTGAGTGCACGCTGGCCTGCATTTATTTATGACATCCAAACTGTTCATATTTGTCCAGTTAACGCCAGCCATTTCAACTTCTGCCTGATAATTAATCCAAATGAATATGCATGTCTGATGCTCACTCAGACACACTGAGCTACGGTGAATCATATTGCACTTTGCACAGTTTTCTCTATTTCCTCGGCAGACACAGAGGCAAAAGAAGGGGGAGTGGGCGCAGGGGTCCCTGCTGTGATGAACTGGTGCTGACACAGCCAGATGTTTAGTTAATATGCAGAGCCCCGATGTGGGATGATGGGAGGAGTTGACATGCGCTTCAGGGGCTTTAGGCAGCCAAGTGCTCTTCTGTAGCCGGCTTGTATCTCTGTTGGGAGAGTGTGTGTATGCTTATCACATACAATTTGCATTTAGCTGAGTGTGTGCATTTATGTACATCTCTGTGTTTTAATGCAAACATTTGGCAATTCAGAACACAATAATGACTGCACGTGTGTACGCGTGTTTCCCTTTTTCAGAGTGGCACACTGAGCATATGTCTGAAAGAAAGTCTCTTGTCACAGCTTCCTCTCAGTGAACTGTGTCAGAGCTGGAGGGCAATTGACTGCACTCACACAGAGGCGAGCAGAGCTCGCACACGAGCAGACACTGCTGACTCAGTGTTTCCATGAGCCCGCAGAGTCTGACGCTGCTATTTGGTGGAGACCAATGGCAGAGCCGCAAAAACACAATGAAGTAAGAAGCAGCGCTGAAGAAGCAATCAGCCACATTTTGTTGATGCCATCTAATTACCAAGCATCGACATCAACAGCCTGTCGTCATCATCCTCATCAGCATCATCATCATCATTACTGATTTCAATCAGCATCATCTTTGTTGCCATTTTCCTGAAGCCTCTATGGACCTCTTGTAGTAAGGATGGAGTCAGTGACACAATGACAAGCAAATGGGTGCAGTGGCATTAAATGTGTTGTAAAATACAGACACACACACTTGGAGCTGAAGAAGTAGGGAAGTGCAAAGACACTCTTTCTCCTTCTCATTTTCTCTGGCTCCACTCTACGTCTCGCTGTCCTCCTCTATCGACACTAATCTAATTTCCAAGTAACCTGAATTAAATAAGCGGGCGTCATTAAGACCAGTGAAGGATGGCCGAAGGCCTGGGGAGATCAAGAGTTGGTGCTGGGGCGGATAGGAAGGTGCTTAGTTACACCTTGTAGATCCAGAGAGTCTGTGAGGAAGTGGATGAAAGGGTAAAATGCCGATGCAGACAACCTTTCTGCTTTTTCCTCCCTCACTTCTCCCTCTTCCACTTTAATCACATTCCCTACATATTGGGAAATACATATATAATATAGGTCCTCAACTGTTATGATGAGAGAGAAGACAGAAATTACAGCCAAGAAGTCTTTTTCCAATTTTTTTAAGCTTATCACTTCCTTCTTGCCTCAAACTCATCTGCCCGAAACCCCATTTAACCATTAAACCAACAGCGCTTTCCACTCACCAAGCAACCAACCCACCTCACATATCCATTATATCCTCTGCCTTCTATTGACAACCAGCAGCTGGAAGGTACTGCGGAGTATTTCACATCCACCTAGGACTCATCCTCGCAGTTATATCTGTCCAATGTGTGACTACTGGGAGGTAGCTAAAGACTGCCATCAATCCCTTAGGTGTGTTTTTGATTATCCCCACATGGGAATACCTCACTCCTAGCGTTAGCTAACCTGCCGCACTATTTTAACAATCTCCCCTGGGTCTGTTAGAGCTCTATTACAAGTCTGCTGAAGGAGCTGCACAATACATTACGAGATGGGTGCCGACGACATGTACACACTGCTCTTTCAAAGTGCTGCTAGAGTGGATCTGAAACAGGTTGTTTGGCTTTGTCTCACAAGTATTTAGCAAAACATTAAGCACTGCAATGGACAGTTTAAAGGAGTGAGTCTGTGAGTTCGGCTGGACTAAAACCCTCTTTATGGCTGTAAAGAATCTTTGCTCTTAAGAGAGAACAAAATGTGCAAGTTGTTTACTGCAAGGAGATAATGATTCAAGACATTTCTTATATTGGAATTCAGGGTCTTTGCCAATTGTAACAGTGGGGCTGGCTTTGATTTTACAGCATGAGTCTGCCTGCGTGTGTGTCATCAAGATATAGTACCAGGAACCACAACAAATGGTTGATTTTTAATATAGTTAAATTGTGTTTAGTTTTATTGTGTGATGGCTGTGTGCAAGGTACAGTCAAAAATGCTACAGGTCTATAGCTGGCATAAAAATAGCAGCCAAGTCTGAAAACAACTCTGTCCTGACCAATGACTAGGCTCCTGATTCCAAGGCTTTATCGGGCAGGAGAAAGTCTTGAAGTTACCTGCTAAGTGGAAACTTCCAAGAAAGGTGGTTGTGAGTGCTTTGGCAGGTGTTCACAGAGATCAGCCACACTGAATCCCCCTGCTGTATTGTACTGTTAAAAAAAGGTTGTGGCTTCCACAGTACCTCTTAAGGTGTTCAGTGATAACCTTTAGAAGCAAGCCCTAAAGGTTATTAGATGGAGCGTGTAAGGATTGGACTGGTTTTAGTAATGTGTGACAGTTGCCAGCCTTTCCTCCCAACATATATCATTGAGCCTTAGGCACTCATTTGCCTTTCACCAGTTTTCTGGCTGTCCTTTGTTGGAGTGTTTTTGAAAGGTACTAATCACAGCATACCGAGAAAGTGTCTAGCAACACAACTTGGCTTTCGTCAAAGTCACTCAGACAAAGTCACTCTATTCTTATTTGCCCTGCTCTTATGATTACCTGTTTATTCTGCTTTTAACACATCGGCTTCAAGAGCTAGCCGCTCGCTTGTTGCCTAATACATTCCAAATGTCTCAGGTACTTTACAAATGAGATAATAAATATTATTTGATTTTATAAACTTTTGATTAGTAGGCTGCTGTTAATTAAACCACTAGCTCTAACTGCCAATTCCCCTATTTCTAGATATATATAAAGATATAGACTTGGGAGACTACCACAACTGGTCTCTAAACTGGTCCATTAGACATTCTCTGAAAGGACTGGAGGGAAAAAAAAGGGGTGGGAAGAAATCGCACTAACCACTCTATTTCTCATTGACCTGTGTATGCTTGTAAAAATGACACTGGCCTCTAAACATCATGTCTTCATACTATGTAATTGCTGATACTGTGTTCATGATTTCTCAAATCTTGGTTTGTTGCAAGGATCTAAAATACATATGTGTAACTATAAAATGCTATTGTGTAAAGAGTAATGAGTTTATTTCCGTATTTCTCGAGAAGCAAGGAAAAATGAATGAACACAAAATTCTGTTTAAATTCAGCTTTTGCACTTACAGGTTTCAAGTGGCTCTATAGTGATTTGGGTGTTTAGGTTCACCTCACTGTTTTTAGCTAGAGTTCAAGAAAAATGGTAGCATGCAGTTAACCCTGAAAGAGTGGGGTGTGTGTGTGTGTGTGTGTGTGTATGGGGGGGTGTAAACTTGCTTCTGGAAAGTGAGACAGTGGGAAGGTCAGCCAGAGCACTTAGATAAGTGAAAGCACTAAGTGGACAGGGAACGCATTTCAAACCCCTCTTATAAAGGACTAAGGTAGCACTTAAGGGTATTTGCTTTTTAGCACTTTCTGTGGCTTGCCCACCTGTCTCAAGTGTGTGTGTGTGTGTGTCTGCATGTGTGTGTGCACTTGCAGGGATGCTATATGGAACTCATTCGGGTAACATCTTAACTGAAAGTTTAAAGGACAAAGCACTGAAAGGCGCATCACGTGTACATTCTGATCGAGTCAAATTTGAATATACTTTTTATAAAAGAGCATTATTCCCTCCATCCTTTCCTTTCTCTTATGTACTTTACCTGGAAAGTTAGCGGCTTTTTTATTCTGCTGTAGTGGGAGCATAAGGTTTGGGTATACAGCACTTATAGCAGCTCTTCTTTTCATATATGGTATTCAACTGTCCAACTGAGTGAGATTTACAAGTTCATCCACCTCATCCACTAACTTTTCCTTTGCTTTGGTTCACTTTTCCCTTTGTAGGTGTTTCCTCAGATTTGGTGAGTGACATATTCAGCAGCAAATCGCAGGTGTGTGATGATTCTGTCCCACTGACAAGTGATCACTCTTCTCATGTTTTCCATTCTCTTTTGTACTCAAAGTACCTGTTCCTTTATTTACCGCTCAGTGACTCAGACGTGTTCCATATGTGCAATATTTGCATTTTTATAAGATTGCAATTGACTTGAAAAACAAACACAATAAAAGTACAATGCAATTATGCCCTCAACTAAAGCTCGCACGGGGGGCGGAAGGTTACATTTGTGCGTCATGCTGTCATTTGTCTGCATTACCTCAGCGAGAGGTGCTTTTCAATAAAACCACCCTCTGTGGAGAGAAGCAGGAAAGCAGTAAAATTCCATCATCTCCCCAGTTTAGTCTTGTACAC
>VURO01000678.1:22169-36226 GCA_015108175.1 Pelvicachromis taeniatus | reverse complement strand
TGTACACTGCCAATAAACAGCAATCTGATCTTTTCAAATACAACAGCAAAAACCAGCCCACTATTTTGCCATCACAGAAATACAGTTGTCATCATGCAGAGCAGAGTGACACTGCCATCCACTCAGATAAATATCAAAAAGTCCTACTTTTTCTATACAAATCTCTCTCTGATGCACACCGTGCAGTTATTCTGCCCCCGTGAGAATTTCTTTGGGAAGATCTGACTTTTACATTTGTGTGTGTGTGTGTGTGCTTGGGAGGGACATCAATGATAAAAAGCACCCAAGCGAATATGAGAAAAAGTTTGTCTGCTCCCATGTCTATTTACTTCTGCTGTTCTACATTTCAGAAATCACTGAGCAGACTGCAGAGCAGAGGCACCGCTGAACGCTACGGAGCTGCTTCAGTAGCCACAAGTGTGAAATCCTTTATTTATTCTTTAAAGTTTGAGTCACGCAAACTTTAATCATTTAGTTTTCTGTGTCTGGGAATGAATTAGCGGTTGTGCAGGGCCGTGTATTTTTTCTTCAGCTTGCTTGCTAGTTGTACTCACGCATTCGAGCATCAACGCAGGACAAACGAAGGGAGACAAACAACAGTTCCAGCCCATCTAATAACACAGGGGCTTATCAGCCGCCTCTGCCTCCCCTAATTTTCATCAGTTTTGACAAGCCCATTAAATGAATCTGGGACCAAAAATAAACATGTTTGTGTTGAGCTGAAGTGACAGGCAGTGATCACACCTCCCAATGTTGTAGAGATAGCTACAACAACTTTTAATTAAAAATGCGGCCCCCGTGCACAACAGCCTGGACATGATAAACAAGACATTTGCCTCCAGCACAGAAACTCGTGCAAGGATAGCAGGACAGAGTGTGATCCAACACGCAGCGCATCGCTGGTGCTGATCATTAACAAAAAAGCTGGAATATTGTGGTAGATTCATGGAGTGAGGGTTGGCAGGAAGCTTACAAAGCAATCCTTTTCTCTAATTCTGCTCTAACATCATTGAGTTTTATAATCCTACACCTTGAGTGCGTTATCTGCAAAGGAATGAATTGACTATAATCGCTTTTTCTATCTTATGCTTCAATACTGACTAACTTCACATTCATCATCATTTATGAAAGGCACAACTGTATCTTTGTTGCCACAATTGTGACATGTCATGTTTGGAGACTTGTGGTGTCTTATCTAAAACAGGCCCCATGGGAAACACTCTTCAAATTCAAACACAATGTACTGAGCAGCCTTTATAGTCCTCGGGGGACTGCCTAGGACAATACGGCTTCAGCAAAAGCAATGTCAGCACTCAGGTCCATTGATGGCCAACACCTATTTTTCTCAGGATGACATCTTTATCGGTGGGCATTGTCATCCGCAGGAAAAACACCCGCCTGTCAGCAGCACAAAAATCAGTTTCCATGACAACGCCGGTCTCCAAACTTCCAAGTCATTTCTGTCACGGAGGCTGACAGAAGGTGAGCTATCATTACTTTTTCTTTTCCTTTTTTTTTTTTTTGCCTTCTCCATCTTGCTTGTGCTGCTTTTAGTTCGACTTATTTGCCTCCCGTTGAGTTGTCTTGTAGTATTACTGCCCTTATCACTCTTCTCAAGCTCTTTCTCCGCCTCTCTCTCATTTTCCTTTCTTTGATACCTATTTATTTCCCAAAGCTGCACCCCTGGGTTAAGATGGGAAACATAAGAGAAGAGATAAAGAGACTGAAATCCGGTTTACTGCAAGTTAAGTTTCTATTTTTCCAAAGGCATGAAGCAGGATCATGACTTTAGATTTTGCCTCTGTATTCGTGCAGTCTGTAATGAATACAGTAGTTGTTATGCAAACACTCTTTTCTGCACTGTACTGGACATCCTCTGGACTCTGTATCCCTGAGATGTTTTGGATATCATTTCTCTTCATCTCTTTGCCAGGGGTCCCTCCTACTCACCAAAGAATAACAAAATACCTGGAAAGAAAAAAAGTTTCTGTGCAAAAAAGATATGAAAAAGGGGGTGACATTGGGAGGCGGGGTGGAGCAGGAAGGGAGTTGAAGATCCTTAGGCAAATATTCTGTTTTTTTTTTTTTTTCCCTCTATCCTTATTTGCCCTGCTCTGAGCAAATGTCAAGCTTTGCTGGGAGCTGGCAGGAACAGCTTATTATAAAAATTTGAACCTGAAGCATCTTGCCTCTTCTGTGTCAAAATGCACTAGAAGCAAAATACAGGGAATAAGCTGGTGTCTTGATATGCATCCAGAGCCATAAGCACCTGGCCTGCAGTTGAGTTTTTGCCACATCAGTCCACGTGACTGTGAGCAGAGTAGAGGCTGTTGCCCAGTACCAAAACCTGCAATTACTTTTACTTGCGTCTTGTAGGATGAAATGAATCATTACCACTGCAGCATGGAAGAACATAATCTGGCCTACTCCCAGCTATTCCCCTATGGGGACTGATTTGTGATCGCATCTGAAGATAGACTGTGCATTCAATCAACAATGCAGCTTTCAAGCCACCCTGCTGAAAGGCTTGAGGTATACAAGAGATCAATAGAGATAAATTAATTACTATGCTGCCAAATGGGAAGTCTGTGTGGGAGTTTCTATAGAAACACAAAACTGCATGGCAGGCCACACTGAGCAACTGATTCTGAGGTTTTTATGTGAACCGTTGCTACAAAAGAGGTCCCGGAGTTGCCCCTGGCATGCCCTGATTATTTGCTGCACCAGTGACATTAAGAAATACCCACTGGTTTGATGCAGATGAGCAGCTGTTTCCATGTGAGACATCAACAAAGTTTTTCTGCAGCTTGTATACTGCAGTTAGTCGAGTGAGGTAATGTCTGCGTGCCAGAAAGCATGGTATACCACTGATGTGAGTTCAGCCCATGCAGATTCATGACGTGAAAACCATTATGACAAAAAGTGTTCAAAAAAATAAGAGAACAACAGGCAGATACGATCAGTTCCTTTAGCACTTATTGAAACCATCCACTCCCTTTTGCTTGGTCCAAAGTGAGTCCACAGCAGGGTCGGACTGCAAGCGTATTTCCTCCTGGCACGCTCATCTATAAAGAGCAGCAGTGCCCAGCCTGCCTGGGGGCTACATTTGCTACAACACTAATATCATAGAAGCAACCAATGAATTCCTAAAGAGTACAATCAGGGGAGAAACAACCCCTGCCACTGACATCACCCTGGCACTTGCCTCCCTTCCTGCTTCTTACACAAGCAATATTCCAAGTTGTTGTTTTGCTTCCATCAAATTTTCCATTAAAAGTGACATTTCATCTAAATCAAGCCCTTGGGGTGGGAACCCAGACAAAAACTAAAGGAGGTGAAGGATGGGGGAATTCTCAAGTACAGTTACACGCACAGCAGTTGTGTGCACGCAGCCTGGTGTGTATACCTCCAGCACCTGACTGACTCCATAATCATGGGGAGTGCTATTATTTCTAGCCATCAGAGCAACATCAAAGCAATTACATGTGTCTCTGCATTCAGTGTGGTTATTAAAGCAAACAGCACAGTCATTTATCTGAGATGTGTAAACATCCCAGCTTTCTCTCCCTCTCTGGGTCCTCATATGCTGCTGGCTTCACACTACTGAAAAGAAAAAAAAAGCACAACTGTCCTACAGCAAGGTGGGTGTATGTGTGTTTACGAGGCGGGGGGTACTGAGTTGCTTCAATGAGGCTCACAAGACATTTGAAATAGCTTCCAGTCTGCACTCCGTGCATATGAATCATTGTTCAGTTGTCACATTGCCAGTGGAGCAAGAGACTGAAAGAGACACCAAAGAAGAGAGGAAATGAGTGTAGGCAAGGAGGTACGGGAATAGAATGAGTAACTGCTCTTGACCAAACACTCTACTTCTAGGAGGACTGAGTCTGGGAAATATTCGTTCCCTCAGGCATTGGTTTGCACAGTTCACTGGGACTTATCGAGGTCTGGGGTCTTTTAACAGTCAAGAACACCCTGGACTCCCCTAAAGACTTCACCACATTTTCTACCAGAAATGAAAAACTAAAACATGATATCAATAGTATATGGATAGCCACACACTTCAAAAAAGTGAAAGTCAGTCTGGCCTTGAAGTGGAGTAGCTTGTGTCAGTTTGTGCCAGTTCTTAACATTTGGTGAGACCCTGCAATCTATGAACAACTGATGAAATAGGAAAGAAAAGTGGTCACTGCACTCTCCGGGCGAAGAAATATTATCTTAACAAATGTAACTTTGTGGCAATCAGTTTGACTCATTTGTGTCTATCATGACACATGTATTTCTTCTCAAGGTCTGCCTGTCATAAATGTGCCCCAGCATGCGCTGGACAAAAGCAATGTGAACATACTGTGGATTTATCACTGCTACGCTTACATTTGCACGTACATTCACATATTTGGATACTGAGTGGTCTGAAATTCCCTAAAACACACATTTTTGACCTGTGTGAGGAAAATGAAGTGTTCAAGGGAGACATTTACATTCTGTTTAGATGGGAAAAAGACAACTGAAAACCACCGAGTGTTTGTCAAATTCTGTTTTGGTCCCTAAATCTGCATGGTTCTTCTGATGTTTGCAATATTTGTAGGTGGATAAAGTGAAGTGCAGGCTTAACTTGACCTTTTTCTCAGAAACAAAAGCCTGTTTGAACTTAAAACTGGTTAATGGCAGATATAAGATTCAACCAAGAGTTAAAAAGTATCCAATAAAAGTGAAATAATGAGCTGAAAACCACTTAACTGCACCATAAAGCTGATATAGGTGATAATTCTCTGTGATTCTCATCAGTGCAAGGGATATCCATCACATTCGATTACTGGACACTTTATTAGGTATACCTGTTGAACCGCTTCTTTATACAAATATTTACTTAGCCATTCAACTGACAGTAAGTCATTGCATTTAGGCACGTAGACAACTGAAGTTCAAACATCAGGATGAGTACTTTAAACTTTAAGTGACATTAAGTGACTTTGAACATTTCACAAATAGCTGATCTGCTGGGAGTTTCCCCCACAACCATCGCTAGGGTTTATCAAGAATAGTTAAAAACGAAAGAAAATTTCCAATGAGCGGAAATTCTCTGGGAGAAAACGTCTTAATGATGCCAGAGGTTAGGGGACAATTCTTAGAGTGTGGTCAGAATTTGGTGTAAACAGCATAAAAGCATGAAAGTCATCCTGCCTTGGCTCACTAGATCAGGCTGCTTGTGGTGTGATAGTGTGAGAGATATTATCTAGCCACACTTCAGGACCCTTAGTGCCATTTGAGCATTTTTTTTAAACACCACAGTCTACCTGTGTACTGCGCCTGACCATTTCCATTCCTTTATGATCAGTGTACCCATTTTCTGATGTCTGCTGCCAGCAAGATAATGTGTGATATCATAAAGCTCAGACCATCTCAGACTGGTTCCCTGAACACACTGTAAAATCTAATTAGTTCCCAGAACTTAAAAAAATTATGCAAACTCGTTGCCACAAACAAAAATGAAAAAAAAATGTAAAGCTTGAAATAATTAAGTCAGGGCATTATTCATTATGAGTACACTGTACAATCCAATTAGTTCCAAGATCTCGTTGCTTCAAAAAAAACTATCCAAGCTCTCTTCAGTTTCCCAGTCCAGGCATTACTGCCTGAATGACAGTCGTGGATTTAGGTGATCCAAATGTAAGTGCCTGAAGAAAGTCTTTAATATTGTCCCAACTTCCCTTAAGTGCAGTGGCAGTGGATGTGGGTTGGAGCTGCAATGACCTTGAGCCTGCATGTGACATTCTTCACTGAACAAACCATCTGTGACAGAGGACTCATTTCTCCTGGTGTCCTAAAAGGAAACAATCATATTCTTTAGAACGCCACAAATAGTAATCAAGCTACATTATTACACTGTTGACAAATAATACTGCAAATTTGATAAAAAAAAAAAAAAATGTTGTCACCCATCCATCCACCCATCCATTTTCTTCCACTTATCTGCAGCCAGGTTGTGGGGGCAGCAACCTCAGCAGAGAACCCCAGACCTTCCTCTTCCCAGCCACCTCCTCCTGCTTATCCAGCGGAACTCCAGCATGTCTTGGGTGTGCTCCGGGGCCTCCTTCCCATGGGACATGCCTGAACCACCTTAACAGGCTACTTTCGATGTGAAGGAGTAGCAGCTCTACTTTGAGCCCATCTCGAAATGACTGAGTTTCTCACCCTCTCTCTAAGGGAGAGGCCAGCTACCCTTTGAAGAAAGCTCATTTTTGCCCCTTGTATTTGCAATCACCATAGGACCATAGGTAAGGGTACGGACGAGTAAATTGAGATCTTCACTTTTACTTAGCTCCCTCTTCACCATGACGAATTCTGTCAATTTCTCGTTCCCCTCTCAGTTTACTCCTGATCAAGATCCTGAGATACCAAAACTCCTCCACTTGGGGCAGCAACTTGTTCCTGACACAGAGTGGGCACTCCACCCTTTTCCAGCTGAGGACCATGGTTACAGATTTGAAGGTGCTGATTGTCATTCCTGCCACTTCACACAGAGCTGTGAACTGCTCCATTGCAGGCTGGAGTCCACCACCTGATGAATAACCAAGCCTGATAGGACTGCTCCTTCAGCTTAGATGGCTTCCTTCTGGTATTACCACCACAACAGGCACCAACCACCTTACTGGAGCTCCTTGAAGCAGCCTCAGCTATGGAGGTGTAAAACATTGTCCATTCTGAATCAATGTCCCCAGCCACCCTTGGAATGATGTCGAACTGGGACTTGAAAATTTCTTGAACTAGGGCCTCTACTAGGGGTCCCCAGTGCACCCTATACGTTTGGGTGTGACAGGTCTGTCTGGCATCCTCCCCCAGCACCTGATCAACCCATCACAATGTTGTGATCAGATGATAGCTCAGCTCCTTTCTTCATCCAAGTATGCAGAACATAAGCTGCAGAGAGCCCAAACTGTTTATTGAGGTCAGTATCCATCAACCTTTTCAAGAAATGCAGATCAAATTATTGTTGTTTGTATTTACTTACACAGCATGTCCTATAGAATTTCCTATAGTCATCACTAAACCCTACTGGAATTCCTTTGAGGACAACAGCACAGTGCAGTCTAATAGGTGCAGGAGACAGGAAAAGATCAGTAAAGAAACAATTTCCCAAAGCCAAAGAACAAGTCAAATAATAATTAAAACAGGTTGGTCTAAAGTATGACTAAACTTCAGCATGATTAATATAAATTGCACTGAAGATTACTAATATATTGGAAAACCAAAATACTTACCATTCAGTTGACATCTTTCTGTCCAACAGCTCCTTTTCTAGACTTGCAAGAGTTTGATGAAATGTGGGGAGTGCTGGCAAAGAGTCTCAAAGAAATCTCAAAGAAACAGTCTAATGACTATTCTATAAACTCAGAAACTCTGAAAAAGTAAAAGGCAAGGAGACAGAGAATGAACAACTAATTACTTAGTAGCTCATTTGATTTTTAATGGCTGTGCAACCATTATAGCTTACAACATAGAAGGTCAACGTACATCTCATACAACCGAATTAGACTAGCGCATACAGTACTTATTAATAGAAATAATCATTTAAAAACACCATTCTATTACTATGTCTGAATGTGTGGTATTGTCCCTTTCATCTTACAAAAGAGAAATGTGTTTAAAAAAGACCACCTAAATTAAATGCAATCATTACATGCTTGTTAAAGCTAACTACCAATATATACAGTGTCTAATAAGCACGATGACCAGATCAAACATGTGGCAGTGTTTATATTTAACACAGGCTAACCTAAAATGTTTCCAATGATTCGATGTGGGTATGGACTTTAAGGACTAGCTAAATTACTTTATTTTCAGCTAAAAATCTAATCTGATTTATGGCTTTTTTAAATTTGGCTTTGATTTTCACAACAAAACTTGTATCCAAGTACAACCTCAGCTAGCTAGCAAGCTCACAAACCTAGGGTTAAACAACAAGAAGGCACAAAAACAGTTTGCATAAGAGTAAACCATTTACTCACCAAATCAGCGTACCATGCGAACAATAACCACTTTAGTTGAAGCTTCTCCAGCTGCACCTACGTTTGCTCAACATATTCCAAAAAGACCGGTACCAGAAACAGGCAGACGGATCCAAATATTGACAGTATCGATAACAACACTGCTGTTGGTATTTATTCGGTACTTGTGCCATAGGTTCGATACTTTGTTTCCATTAATGACTGTAGAAAACTTGATGGTTTCTATCCTCCAAGTTCACTATGTAGCACACTGAATTGTGTGAAATAACATTTCAAACATCCGTTATGACGACATGACGACAATGACGACTGTCAGGTCAGTTTAATTTAGACTTTATTGCACATTAAACAACGTAAGTTGTGCTTTAGAGACAAAAAAAAACACTAGAAAAAGTCAACAAGAAAAAACACGTAAAAAACTGACTAATTAATAATAATTAATAGTGTAATAATAATTGATTAGCTAATTAATAATTTTAGTTGTACCCACAAGCACAGCTGGGTGATTTATTGGTATGTTTTATATACAAAACAGTAATATAATCTGTAAGAAGATAAAGTTAAATATAAAATATAGTGAAGCAGAGATACAGAGAGGCACAAAAGGGGAGCCACAAGCTCAGGTAATGCAGGCTACCTGTGAGTGGAAACTCCTTACATATAGGATAAATGTACTTAGTTTACATTCCCACACTAAAATGCCAAATTTCCAGCTCACTTAGTTTTTCTATTTTAAGCAAACTCAAATAAACTGAGTCAATCAGCTTTTTGAACAAAAATTACTGGTAACTTATGCTGAATGATAATAACAAGTTAATAAAAAATTGAGTTCAGTCAACTTAATAATTTTATATTAAACAGTACATCAAAATGGGTTCACTGTTCTTAGATGGCCTCCATAGTCAGCAGACATCAATCCAACAGAGCACCTCTGGGATGCAGTGGAACGGGAGATTCTCCTCATGGACGTGTAGCCGACAAACCTGCAGAAACTGTTTGATGCTATCAAGTCAATATGGACCAAACTCTCTAAAGGAGTATTTGCAGCACCCTGTTGAATCAATGCAATGAGGACCAGAGGCAGCTCTGTAGAAAAATGAGTCCAACGCAGTACTAACAACATGTACCTGACAAAGTGGCTGGTGAGTCTATATGTAGCCATTTGGGGGCATATAGAAATATGGATTCATGCAGCTTTAAATCAAATCTGACTTTACAGTTTCCAACATCAGCGTGAGTCATGGATCAGCCCAGCACTTGTTTTTGTGTCATTAAAATAAAATCCATTCAGATAAAAATTGCCTCACAATTTGTGTGGTTTAAGTGGTTTGTATCCTTTATGGGAGTGAATCACTGTGTTGTACAACCATTCCTGTGACAAATACAAGAGGTGGCAGCATTATATCACTGCATCCGCTTGGAACATTCAAGCTTTGTAAAACAAAGCAAACTTTGCTTTAACTCACCGCAGACTCTATATATCTCAGAAACCACTGTCTTAAAAACCACTGGGACATTCATTTACACATGTGCTGTGACCTTTACCTTCCACCTTAATGAGATTTCCATTGATTCACTTTCCCTGCGAAAATAAATCAATCAGAAACGCTATCAAAAAATTGACACAACACCACCGGACGCATCGACGGTTACGTCTTCAATGAGTCAATTGCAGGTACTGTGCAACATCACATAAACAGCCAGGCTATTATGTTTGATAATGAATGGGTTTGTGCATGTGCATGACTGTTTAAGCGCTGTTTCCACGTGGGCTCTCCCAGGTGTGCCAGAGAGGAGAGTGGAAGGGTGAACTTTTCACCTGTCATGGTCAAATTAGACCAATCTTCGCACGGTTCATTAGAGTTTGGGTGGGTTACAAGCACGGGATGGACAAAATCAATAGGAGTCCAAGTCACGTCAATGCTGTTTATTTATTTAAACATCTATCACAAGTAAGACTAAAGGAAGCTCACTGGAAAAAAACAAATGAAAGCAAAGAAAGAAAAAAAAAAAACAAGCTAGATCTCACAAATTAAATACCAAAGGCAAGCTAATCTTGTCAGGGATATCCATACTCAGCGCTACAAGCAAACTTAGAGGCGGAAGAGGTTACGAGTGGAGTGGCTCTCTAATGCCCCTTAATTAATTAAAGGATGTGGCAGCACATTCACCCGTGACAGCGACTATAAAATGAAATGCTCCTCATCAATTACGTCACCTCCTGTCAGCGCGCATGTACACTTTTGCTCATCTTTCTATGTTTCACTCTCCAAATGCATTTGGCATGTGTAAGTGAATCCACAAGGAAACCCTGATGCATCACAGTCTCTGACTTTGTGTGTGGGCATGTGTGTGTGTGTGTGTGTCTGTGTATGTGTGTTTGTGTTAGGGTGTGTATGAGTGCCTGATTAGGCAAACAAAAGAATGTTTTGGAAGGCAAACGAGTGGGAGCTCGGCAATTAGATGTTTCAATTCCACTGATTGGGGATGACAGGGGCAACACACTGCGTTGAGCCTAGCACAGTAAGATGCACACATGCTCATACACACACAGGCTCTCACACACACAGCCGAGAATACTTTGCTTCATTTACTGCAATCCCAAATTGGATCTGATAAGCAATTAATGGTGTAATTGGCCGTTGGAGAGGTTGTCTTCTCCCTGAAGTCTAGCTGGTTCCAATGGGTGGTCGAGCGGAGAGCGAAGGATGCGTTACTGATATGGCTGGGTCAATACGAAAAGAAATGTGCAACTTGTTAGCAAGCAGAGAAGAATAATGGCACATCTAATAATTGTCAGCTGAGCTAACCAAGAATTTAAACTGCAAACAGAAAGAAAGACATCTAATGTTCTGTTATTTTGTATTCTTCAAATGTGATGCAATAAATTTTAATAAATTAGGCCAATATAAAATACCATAATAGAGGCAATGTATTAACAATACATCAATAAAAGGAAAGATAATAATCATAGCTGTCATCTGTTTGCGTATTATAGATGCATATTAGAACACTTGCATTGCTGGATAATATGTTGCCTAGCTAATATGCAATTTGGGTGTAGAAACTGAATTATGTGCTCTTAAATCACAAACACACTCATGGTGCAGGAGTGTAGGAGATGCGTGCATTCTGCTGGCATGTTATTATTAAGCCGCTTCCCAGAGGAGATTCACATCAAAACCTTTTACACAGACGGAGATACTCATGAATTCAAGCAGCTCTCTTTGTGTCTGCTTATGCTGTCTGCTGGAAGAAATAACTGACACCTGCTAAATTACTGGAAAACATATATCATAGTATATTATCTAGTGTGTAATTTTATTGGAAAACAAAAGCGGTTATTGAATATATGCAAATAACAACACCGAACCAACATATAATATGTTCATTCTTTAAGTCAACAAGTGTATACAAAGGCTTAATTTCCACAAACTACAGCAAGACAATAAAGCTGGTGTTATTTGAAAATGTTCTTTAGAGCCACAAATGGCATTAAAAACTAGAATAATCAGTGTTTTATTCCGCAGCGCTCAATTCCCAGAACTGTCTGTGACAGAGGTAATTCCTTGAGCAGATGTAAGGGTTTAAAATGTGTCACATAAAAGTGACACATTTTAACTTAGAATGCCGAAATAGGAGTAAATAGTGAATTTGATGAGGACTATTTTCAGCTGGGGATTAATACAGATGGTGTAATAAACGGTAGGAAAATGGTGTGTAATGTGGATTTAATTTTTTGTTTTTTAAGAAAAACTACAATGCCCATTTTTATGGTAATGAAGGAATGTTATTTTCTGTTACAATAGTGCCACTGCTGCTACTAATAATAACCAAAATATTTTTGTGTTTTTTTTTCCCCCCTTTTAATCTGTCATTCACTTCTTTCAGAAATATGGCAATAATCAGATCAGCTCTCCCGTACTTCCATAAAAGTTGGTGATTGATGAAGGGCCTGCCCCAACATGCCCAGCAGCTCCGGCCCATACATTCATCCTCAGGCATTCTTAATGGAATTGACCTTGTAATAACCCCACCCTTTCACTTTTCATTACTTCTATCGCCATGCTCGGCTATTCAAGAGTCGTTTTCCAACAAGGAAAATGAATTTAAAAAAATAAATAAATCACTAAAACCACAGATGTTGCCCCCTGCTGTAGCGATATTGTATCTCAATGAGTCAGCAGAATTATAAATGCACAGTTCATTATTAATCTATCCAGAGTCCCAGGCGCTGTTCCAACTGGGAGAAATGTTTCTTCTCCATGCAGTGGAGCCATCAGGTTATCACATGCTCGTTCTCTCTCTCTCTGTAATTAAGTCCTCATTCCCTTTTCATTTATGCATACACAATCTTGGACATGTATTCACATTTATGAAAGCTTACACACACACACACACACACTGCTGTTCATTCATGCACAAGGAGACCAACTTGCCAGATTCAATCCTTGGTAAGTAAATAAAAAAATAAATAGGCTATAATTGGTTGCGCCTGGGTGTGTGTGGGTGATGTCTGACGTCAGGATGCGTTGACTGCATAAGTCCGCGTCTTATTGCTCTGATAGTGTAGTCGTGACATTTATTTGCTCAACAATATTAGTGTCAAAACAAATCCGATAGTTAATGGGCCTGCTCAATCGTTTAACCAGGTGGGAAATATGCCTTCACCGTTAAACCAGTGTCTCCTGTACTTCCTGTCGCTGTAGCATAGAGAGTTGTTGTTAGTAAGTATATATACATTTATACATATATATTTTTTTGTTTGTTTTTTGTTTGTTTCACATTTTCTGGGGCTGTCCACAGAAACAGCAGCATGATGCATACTTGATGTGCAGAGCAAATATCCTTTAGCCCGCGGCATGTCAACTGACTCTCCCTGGAGAAAAGACGAGAAGGAACGCCACAGTCTGGGCTGGCAGACAGAGAAAGGAAACAACAAAAAAAAAGCGAGCAAAGACAGCGAGAAAGAGGACTGCAGCATAAGGAGTTGTGCTTCCCAGAGCAGACATTTGACCACTTTCCTTTGATGTCCTCTATAGAGGCTTTTCGGTTCTATAGAATTCCCTGCATCATGATTTCTTTAAGCTGAAACATCCACAGATGGGCTTGTCTGCATGTAGACCTTACACAGTAGGGCATCTTCAAAGCTTAGCTGAATTTATCTTTCACATTTGGACTCATGTAACAAAATATGTTTCACCTGGGTATCTCTTTTAGTGTCAGGAGAGTGCTCTGGAGAAGCATACAGCCATATAAGCTACACCCACAACCATCAGAAAACTGGCAGTGCAAGAAAGAAAGGACTTTATCCACTGAACAGGTGAGTTCAACCTAATTCCATTACTAGAAATTTGATCTTAGCTGCTGTTGAATTAGATTTAGGAAAAGATCGTCACTTGGGTTGACACTCTTTCAAAACATCTGCAACAAGCCTCTCCTACGTTTGCTTTATTAGCACAGCGGCAAGCCTCAGAAGAGTGATGACACCAAGAGAAAATATTTTGTCTTGTGCCACCGAGGGCCTCCAATAAAAGTCTAGCTCACTAACCCCCCCCCCAGACACTGAAAATTTATACCAAAGCTAAAATCTGGTGGCCCTCAGCCACACCAATCAAACTTCAGAGAATAGTTTGTGTGTTTAGAGCTACACATAAATTTGTACAGAATAACACTGTTAGCTGAAAATGCTGGTGACTTTAGGTCTTCCAGTTAAATCAGCAGCAGCATCTTGAAGTCCTCAATGAACAAAGCTTCGTCGATCGCGAGAAATAAAAATGTTAAAAACACGAAAATAGCTAGAATGTAGAAAAATAATGACTTAAGTTTAACTGTAGCTGTAAGCACATATTGCACAGTTTACAAGTCGCAGAAAGGAACTAAAGCACGAGCATCATTTACATGAACAATAGAATTGTCTCCAGGTAAAACTAACACATAACAGACTTCATATTATATCAAATGCAAAAAAAAGGTGGTAGCTCTTTAAAAGCTGTGTGCGGTAACCTGTGCTCTGAGAGCTATGCTTACATTTCACTACTCTGTAAT
>VURO01000678.1:6082-22149 GCA_015108175.1 Pelvicachromis taeniatus | reverse complement strand
CTACTCTGTAATGAATTTTTTTTACTACTATCCATATTTAATATATTATTTATGTCTGCAGTTCTTGTAAAAAGCTATCAGATTTACTACATAACCACAACAGACAAATAATTGTCAGAAACAGGGGTCAAAGGCGCACTAATGTTTATGCTTCACTCTGTGAACACTTGAAAATAACCAAAAAAGATTTTCTTTTCATCATTAGCTGGAATGCATGAGTAAGGTGTCACGAAACAGCAGGAAAAGGTGCTTATTATACACTATTGTGTATGCTTTTGTTGTTTATTGCTATAGTGAATAACAACAGAGGGGGTTCATATTTACGTTTCTGAGAATGTCAAGTTGTTACTGTCTCCTCGGATGTTCTTCTTTGCTCTAAATGTGATTTTCTAAACAATATTTAACTAATTAGAGCAGTTAGAGAATGAATACACCTTTAGTATTCATCATCACTGAATTAATATTCAGTATACTAATAAGATGTCAGTTTGTATTAGAGTGCTACAATGTTCAGGAAAAATGAGTAGGACCAAGTCATTTTCAAAGCTGCAGTGGCGTGAGTACATGACGACTAATCCCTGTGAGCAACCAGGTCCCGTCCTTCCTTTCTTGTGATAATAGTTACATTTGTGGAAAGAATGTTGATGAGTTATCCTACTGCTTTCTCAGATCTGAGGATGAGCCTGCCACCGACACCACCTGCTTCCATAGCAGTGATGCCCAGACTCGCTTCTTTCATCCCAAAACTTTCCCCTTTCTCTCTTTTCTTCTTCTCCCTTTTAAAGGCTAGCACGGATTTAGCAAAAGCCTTGCACTTTTTCTGCATTTTTCTCTGTCCGTGCAAGACTTTTCGTTTTTTTGTTTTTTTTTAACTCCATCAGATGTCTCTTTCCCTGCCCATCTGCCTCTTTTTGTGACAAACAAACTCACCGCATACCCTTCCCCCTCGCTCCACTTCTACCTTGTTTCCCATCCCCACCCTCCTGCTAGACATCTGAGCCAACAATCAATGTCATTTCATTCCGGTGAGGGAACAAATGGAATTCCAGCTGAGAGCGTGGCAGCAGGCGACGACTCCCCCTGCCCTCCCCTTGTTCTGCTGCAGAGACCCCAGATTTCACCAGGTCACTATCACCTCCTCACACATGCATGCGGGGGTTGTCAAAGACGCAGGCACACTGTGATCCTTTTGCTATTTAGACGCTGTGGAGCTGAATGTGCTAGTGACCTGAAGAAGAATTGATTGGATGGATGGAGTTGCTAATAACTCCTCTTTTTGCCAGCTGGTTCTGTATTTTCATCTTTTTTTTTCATAGCTATCGCCAATAAATAAAGATCCCAGGCTTTCTGTAATATACATATATCTAAAATTGACTCTGAGAATTTACCTCAGTGACGAAAATGTGGTATGATTATCTTTGGCTGCTTCACAATAGAAGTGATCATGTGTTTTACCAGCCAAAGACTTTTAATCTAAGGCAACAGCAGTAGGAATTGTTGGATTGACATTAGCAGTAACTTAATGCAGCAGTAACACAGTGTAAATAAAGCAATCAAATAGGTAGGTAGGAAACTGAATCTAGTGTTGGAACAAAAGACTACTACAACTAATGAGATTGGATGTGCAGTGAGATATTGACTAAGTATAAATACCTGCAGACCATAAAGTAGAGCCTGACTGGTAGGGAATTCATAAGACAGATACTGATATTTGGTAATTTAACAATGCTACATTCTGATATAACGGACAATTTCCTTTTTTTCAAACAGATGAAACAGGAGCAGATTTCCCTAACATTTGTTATGTGTAGTTATTTCTTCACTCTTTTACACTCTGCTCTCTGGTTATTGTGTTTGTCTCATTCCAAACATGGACTTTACAGTGTCGACACTCATAACACAACTGAAGGGTGTTTCTCCCCTCTCTTTACTTTTTTCAGTTTTCATTTACCAGCTTTATATAAAGCTTGTACTGTCTGATCAGAAAATATCTAATATTAGCTGATAATATCAACGCATTGATAAATGTCTCAGGCTCTGTCGTAAACCTATGTTTTAAAGTTCATTTTTACTTTTCGTCACGCTCAACTTTACATTTGGTGCTTGGGTTTGGTTTTTTTTTTGCTACTTTTGTTACTTTCAAAAATATGCAACAAATTTCTGTCCACATAAATAAATGATAAATGAGAGGTGAAACGGTCTGGTGAAGTAGAAGAAAATCAGCAGGTTCTGTGTCTATTTAGTAACATTTAAGTTCAAGCATTTAAAATGTCTCTCTATGAATAAATTGGCCTCGGCTTGTCCTGGTTATTTGTAAGTGTTCTCAGAACTCAGTGTTCTTAGTAAGGGGGAGGACTGCGAAGAAGCTGCACAAGGCTACTGGACTCACTGATTGACTCACTGAGTGCACAAACATAACAGCAACGAGGACTCACTGTGACAATTAAAAGATGAAATCAAAAGCAACCAGGAAGGTGCAAATGACCACTTTATCTAAATATACTAGCAAAAAAAAAAACAAGAAAGCCCAACTAATAGTTCTGGGTAAATTAAACTCCAACCATCACAAGCGATATCTGCAGCTGGTATAGTCCAGATGTTGACTACTATGAGGCTCGTGTCCACCTCTAGCTTCAGCTGTCAATGTTATCTTGCAAAACAGTGAGACTGACTAGTCCATTTCTCTGCCTGACAATGAATGAACACAATGGGTATTATAACATATTAATAGCTGGCTTCCAGATTCACAGCTCAAAGATGTGTTTCATTAAACCCAACCACAATGTGCCAACCAGAAATAGCACTAAATCGAAGCAGCGAGAGGAGAGAACATGCCTGACAGAAACATCGTTGTTAGAGATCTCAGCATGCTCACGAGAAATTACATGTGAAAATACAGTCAGTCTGCACTAGGCTTAGATTTACTGTCAAGTTACAGATTTTTTTTTTTCGTCCCACATGAAAATTGCCACAGTGGGTTTTTATTGTTATACATAAATATAGACAAGTCCTTGCAAAACAACTCTAAAGTGTGCTTTCTGTTTCCGGCGGCGTTTGTTATGACAAAAAAAAAAAAAAAAGTCATAGTCATTTTGTGATCTGCCACCATTTTATGGTTAAAGCTAGGGTACGTTTCGGCGACTGTAAGATCTTGATAGCGGTAAGAAAAACTACTGTGGTCCAGTGGGATCGTTCTTTCACACCCCCAACCATCTAATACATCTAAGTGCATGTAGTTGATCAGAGAGACTGTAACCACAACTGTACTGAACAGGATATCAGCATTACGTGTGATATATTTTAAATATTACATTGTCAGTACACATTTGCTGTTACACCCCTGCTCACACGGTAGAGCTATTAACTCAACAAATGGACACAAAATGAATATCGCCACATTGTTTTTCAAATCTCAGCGCCACTCGAACCACATTGTCCTTAATCTCTTTATGTCACCCCAACACTTCCATTACTGCACCTCACTATCCGCCAGCTGCGTGGGGCTCCCTCAGGCATAGCTCTATGTGGATATCTGGCCAGCTGTGGCCTTCTTCCTAAGCAAACCGAGAAATAGTGGTGAAGAGGAGGTTGGAGGAGAAAATAAAAGAGGCCAAGCAGAAAGTGAGTAAGGGAGAGAATGAGTGACTGACCAGCTGTGAGGACTCATTTCCCTCTTTTGTAACGCTGCACAATCTATCGAGAGTGAACCCATAAAAAAGTAAGGAAAGAAATAAGAGGTTGAACACACATTATGAGCGCGCGCGCACACACACACACGCATACTAAGAGACTGTATAACATAACCTGGCACAGAGAGTGTCATTTGGTACAGCAATTGAACAATTCCAAGATGCCCGATATGACTGAATAAGCACAGTGAGCGCAGAAGTACTCAGTGGAATTATTAATGAATGCACTGACATTTCTTTTAATCACCATGCCCTGTTAGATGCAGTCCAGAACTGTGGGAGGTGTGAGCGAGTGAGAGAGGGAGAGAAAGAGGGAGGAAAAAAAAAAGTGGTAACAGATAATGAAAAACATAATGCATCAGCATACGGTGGATTGTGCAAAGGATGGCAGAAATAAGTCGGTGATCCCCGAGGGAAAATTCAGCCCCATGTTAGAGCAGCCCAGGAGGTCCAGCTAACATTAACACACATTATACGCTAGGCCAGATTTACAGCAGGACACCCATCACATGCTGTTAGCATCTCTGCTCCTTTTAGTCTGTTGGTTCAAATTTTTATCTACTAGACTGTAAGTCTTAGTACGTAAACCTGGTTATCTGGCTGATGCATTCTAGTCCAACAGTTCCTAATTCGCTCAGTTCATACTACTGTACATATATGTGCCTGATGCACACGAAATAAGCTGACGTATAAGGCATGTAAATGACCACAGGTGGTGTTTCTGCAGAACAGGCGCATTTTCCTCCCCTGCTGGCTTTCTTCTACCTTCCCCTTTTAAAGCCATATGCTTCAAATATTTGCATTATGCGCTACAATGGCCGGAGATTAATCTGCTTCTTGATTTAAATTAGTGGCATTCAGATATTCAATTAAATCACCATCTCTTTGCGAGCCGCATTAAGTGCAATCAACAAGGGGGACTGAAAAATTACATTTCCTTTAACAAAATTTGCATATTGCATTGGCACTGGTAATGCATTCAGCTCCCTGGCAAAGAACGAGCTCACTCGGTTCCAACTGTTAAAGTCAGCTGAGGAAAGTCTTCCTCGCTCCTCTGTGCTCGTAGCTGCTGGGTTTTTCCTTGAGGATCCATAATCCACGCGATTTGCCGTCATTTCGACAAAGTCAAAATTAGATTAATTTTGTTTTGTAAACCGCAACACGACAAATATGTGGGACACGCATTCGAAACTGCGGCCGCACGGTGTCTGTTGGTGGTGTGATTGTGAGATTAAGTTGAGCCTTTTACCTCGTTCACACGTGTACACCCGCTTCTGGCGGACTCACAAACAATTAGGAGGGGTGCTTACGCACACGTTTATGACTCACATGTAAGCGGTGTGTTATGCCGTCAAAACTTCTGCTACCTTTTCCGTAAGCGTTTTAATTCGCAATAATTCTGACAAGCAAGCAGAAGTGCTGTCATGTCTTTCTGTCACAACCAATTAAAATCCTGATTTCTTGAGAGTGCAGAATTTAGGCCCCGCGTCCCCAATCGCTGAACCGCACCTGTTTTTTCTGATTCTCCTCTAAGCCACGTCAGTCAGTTAAAATGCACCTACCGCCATTTAAAGAAGCCTCAAATTTCCTCCCCCCCCCCCCCTCCTCTCACCTCTTGCTGTCAGCTTGAGTCCACTCCTCACTAACATCGCCATCCACAAAGCCTACTACTCACTATACTCCATAGACAGTTGAGCTGACATTAAGGCAGATGGATTTTCTCTCAATCCGCTTAAGACATCAGACGCTGAGTGACTTTGTTCCATTTTTTAAAGAAGCATTTTAATACTGCTGCTTTCATGTCTGAGTGCCTCCCCACTGTTACAGATATTGAGTTGGTAGACTGCCGCATGACAGGTAGTCAGACATGTCGAATAAGAGCGATGAAGTGCTTCTAAATTTGTCCTATTTACTTTAGTTTGATGGTCCCAACACTAATGAAGTCTGGTTATAGATCGCTATATATCGATATCAGCTGGGAGGTTTATCGTGTCAATTGTATAAATATTATCCAACAAGATGAAGAAGTTAAACATAAAGAGTTTCATCCACAAAATTTATGCAAAGCTACAGTTACCTCTATTAGGCAAATTGATATTTATCTAAAGAAATGCAATAACTACTAACTATGGTTTAAACTGAGCTGAGGGTCCCATTTTGTATGCAAAAAAAAAAAAAAAGGGGAAATGGAAAAATATATCCTCAAGCAGTTTGTGGTGTGTTCACGTTCACAAAAGGTGCCTCTTCACTCTACAAAACCTTATCGGTCCAGAGGAAGGGACTGTCCTTTCTCTTCCAGGACTTGAATTTCTTCCAACCTCATTCCAGCGCAGACTCCGGGGCCAGCAAATCCAAACTTGTCATTTTCTGACTGTTTTTCTATTTCAAAAGAAGTAGGGGGAGAAGAGGAGAGGAGATAGTGGGAGACCAGGGATGAGGCAGCTTGTCTGATGTGAATATGTTTTCTGTGTTATCACCTTGAGTGGCTGGGTTCCTATGCTAGTCTGATAACACGCTGCCTCTCTTTGGCTTTTTTCTTACTGTCTGCCACTCCAACACAGTCATTTTGTGTCAAAGCTGCTCAGCGCTGGGTTGAACAAAAGTTAGACGCTGTCCGTGCTGCTTGGTCAGAGTTCACAACGCTTTCTGCTGTGCCATCTTCTCTACAATAGCAACAGGTTGAAAGACTTTACCTGTCATCACCTCAAGGGTATGACCACTGGGAACAGTTGGTATGATGCAACTACTAAGAAAAGAGGAGCCTACTGTAACTGTATGAAAATAAGCTTTGATTGATATTTCTCTACCTGCTTCCTGCAATGCAATTTGCACTTTGCCACAAGTCTCCCTCCAAGCTCTCTCTCATATTGCTAAAAGTGAAAGTCCCTTGAGGAAAAGTCAAGCGTGTTTCACATAAAGACAGCTCCATTACTTCAGTACATGCAACATGAGCTTGAGTGATGTATAACCATTGCTGGTGACATTCATCAATGGATGGTAGCTGCAAATCACACGCTTGACTTACCTAAATCTGACCTTTACAGGTCATAGTTTCCCATTACGTAATCAAGTATGAGATATATATGGAGGAAATGAACCCTCCACAACACAGGTAATGGTTAACTGTGCCTTTAGCCTTTTGGTGCCTCCATATAGTAAGGGCATGGGACAAAATGCAGGGAATTGTGTGGGGATTAGGCTTATAATCAATCAAATAGATTAGAGGCAGTAACAACAGTGCAAGCAGTGGTACCATGTAGGGTCCACAGTCAGCCATAGCAGGAAGTGTTGAATGTTTTGACTGTGATTGGCTACTGAGGGGGGTCTGCTAGAAAGAAGCAGCACTGCAGTCAGTCCTACATCGTAAATCATGCTCTGTGCTCCCTTAGATTGGTTTAAATAGAGCTTCTCTTTTGGGCCTCGACTGGGTCCCTGGGCTTATTAGAGCCTCATACTGAGAGAATAACCAAGCTTGCTATTCATCAGAAAGGCCTTAAAAAGGAAAGCCTGGCCAGAGCCATTCTTTTCCAACATCCATTTAGATCTCTTTACATACTCCTAAGTGCAAAACACTGCACATTTGTAGCACTGCACACTGGGTTTGTTTCGAGAAAGCATTTGCTGGAGGATTACATTTAGACTTACAGGAAAATATCTTTCAGAGTAGTATTTTATCACACTGAGGTTAGGAGTGCCATGTTTGGCAGGGGTGTACATGCCCTGGTCTGTATTTCAGAGACCAGAACCACAGGTAACTTTGCACAACCCCAATGCAAAACAACTCAGCTTTACTTTGGCTTTTTAAGTGAAATGGAGCTTCAACAAAATCAAATTTACACATGCTTTCCTCTGGCCTGTAGTGCCATTTGTCTTGCCAGCCTTTTGGCTGATGGATAAAGACAGGGGAAAGAAAATAGTTCCAACATGAAAGTGGTCACAACAAGGTTTGAGAATTTTGAGAGCAACCTGGTCACGATTTCCAGGAGGAGAAATTCCTCCTGAGTTTTTTCCAAATACAATGCTTAACAAATTCATTAGACCACCACCAACAATATTGGGACGTGCCAAAATTATTTTTTCATGTTTCTCTAATAATTATTCCACTAGTAGACACAAGCTCTTTAATCAAACTGATATTTGTAATACTAAAATAAAACTGACATTATCCACAAGTTTTCAAATTTACTGTTTAACCAAAAATCAGAAAAAGCACATTAATATCTTTTGATTAAGAAGTCAAAATAAAGTTATTTAGCTTCATTCCCAAACAGAAAAAAAGTGTTTTTTAATTAAGCAAAAATTAAGTTTTTGCTTAATTAATTTCTCACTTTTCAGAGAAGTCCAGTGTGAGGGTTTTTTTTTTTTTGGTTTGTTTGTTTTTTTAGCACATATGCTGGAGCGTTTATGGCCAGAGTTAAAATATGTACATTTGATTTGAAAGTGAACTGTCCCTTTAAGACTTGGCAGTGTATTTGTGCTCCACAAAAGGAAAAAGAAACATGATAAATGGTGAGAATACAAACTTCAGATCATTCAAAACAGCAGACATTGAATGTGGTTTTGGTGGGGAGGGGGGAGGGGGGGTGGGGGGTTGTAATATGCATTTACAAAAAGACTAAACCTAGCCTTAGAGGAAAACAACACTGACACGATGAAGAGCATGGATGCTGAACTATAGCAACAAAAGCCTAACAACAAATTTTGTTCAAACTCAGTCCTGTCTAAACAGCAGCTCTCTTATCTGATCAATACAGATGGTGCTTTGAACAAATCCAATGTACACATAAAGACAGTCTCATAGGGGGGCTTTTCAACTTGGGGCATTTTTCGATTCTTATCTACATGGCACACTACCCTGTCCAAGCTGTTTATGACAGGTTATTTCATCTCAGTGTGTCACTAACAGCTCTGAGATTACTTAGACACCTCCATTATGTTACAGAGCTGTTTTACAGCCAATTACCCTACCAATCTGCTGTGGATATATTTTTTTTTCAGGCTATGCAGTATAGCAATATTGGCAAATGTCTGAAGCTGTGAAACCTGAGAAGGGCTGACCGCAGTTGTGGGTATTTTATCAACAAAAAAAATCAAAAGCCTTCAATATCCGATACCTCATCATGGAGATGCCTTGGCTTATCGTAGCACGGGAGTCACATATAAACACAGGCAGCTTTACATCGCTAACAGTGGCTTCAGCTTAATTCTGCCCCGTCAGCAAAACCCAGAGGACTACACTGTGGTGTTCTGCAGAATCTCCCAGCAAGACTCAGAGAGGAAGAGTGAAGAAAATGTAAAAGTGCCTTTTGTGCCTGTTTGGATGTGAAAAGAAGAATATGCTGACTCAATCTGATAGTTTTATCAACTTCCTCAACCTTGATGAACTTGCTGAAAGGCGCAGTTATTATGGACTTACTTTTTATTGTTCTGTTCACATTAAAAAACTAAAGAGTGCTTGTCACTGCACATCATACAGCCCATATTAAAACCTTTTGATCAAATCCACCGCTGATTAAACTCGACCTGATTTTAACAACAACACACTCTGGTGCGATATTATGCTGAATGATGTGCCGAATACCTGTTTCTTAAAGCGTGGAAGCCCATTGATGCAGCTCATATTGATTTTTCCTGTCTATTTATTTCTTCCTCATGCAGAGTGTCCTCGAGCCTAACCTGCTCCGGCTGATAAACACAAGCCGTCAATGCAGGGCGAGGTGGCGGGATTAGGCGGGGACATCCTTCAAAAGGACTCTGTCTTGTTCACAGAGGCAGGGTCAACAGGAGCACCGGGGAACGGGCGAGCTCGTCCTGAATCTGAGACGAGGTGACAGGGGAGGAGTGGCAGGTGATAAGCCCGCACGGTGAAGGGCATTCGTGTTGGTGTGTTGTCACATATAATGGGTTCAGAGGTAGACCAAAAGGTCGGACAGAAGACACGCATGTGCATGGATGCAGAGCTAAACTCAACCATACACACAAGATACAAACACCGACACCAAAGACGAATCATCATTGTTATTTGCATGCGGACATACTGATAACCTTATTTGATTTAATGACTGAATGACCTTTTTCGTCATTTGGGGAATACATATGCAGATGGTAGTGCTGGAAATGTTTATCTGCCACTGATATTTGCATTTTTATGGTTTCCTGTTGAACTTTTGTAACACAGAAGAACAGAAAGTTAAAGATGCTCCATTACCCGAAAAATTAATACCAGTAAGGGAAGTGGCAGAGAACATGCAGCCCATTAAACTGCTGTTTTAAACAGGATGAGTGGAGATGAGGTGGCTAGCAAAAATGAAAGAAAATGTTTTGGGTAAGACTTGACCAACACTACTGTGTAGTCCTAATTCCTTAAGCCGAACGTTTTGACTGTTGCTGTCGTTCTTTTTTTTTTTTTAACCTGACATCACAAAGGAGGTGTGGCTCTTTTGCAGAAAATACGTCCTAACTGACGGTGTAACTGGAAACTCCTTTTATCCCTGCACCACGACCTTCCACGTCAATCAAGTCGAAGTATCCGTCAACCCGATGTGTTGTTACATTTCTCAGGAGGTGCACATGAGGTTACGTAGAAGGTGTAGGGTTAAAATGGAGTTATGACATAAGCTACGATGGTGTAGATCTGACATAGACGTATAATTCACGTGTAACCAATCACAAGTTAGCCCTTCCCTCAACCACACCCAGCTTTGTCGTTGATTTGATCCTGATAGTGACTATAATCTACACCAAACATTATGTTGTATTTAATAAGACTTGAAACTATTAAAAACATAAATTCATAAAGAAAGTGTGAGGTCACAGTCAAGCAAACACAATGTGGGTTTCTTGTCGTCTACACAGTACTTCTTTTTGCGGCCTGAGGTCAGCAGGGTGCACTTCCACGTTGGCTTTATTTTTCTAACTTGGAAGGTACTTGTTACATACAGTCTATGCTTTCCATGTATTCACCCTGCAGCTTCACATTCCACACAGCAGCAGAGCTGAGTGAGAATTAAATCATTTACCAACCAGTCCTTTTACTATCATTGTTACCACCTGCTGCACGGGCTAACCAGCACGCGTCGTATTTCCATAAAGAGCCTCACAGATATCAATGCAGGAGTTTAATGCAGCAATCTAGCCTGTGTTTTTCAATTAAAGTGCATGGATATGGGATAGGCAGTTGGGCTGCCTCTGTTGACAGGTCAGTAATTATAGGTGCTCCATTTGAGCTATCACTCTCACGTAATGGCAGACCTGTCACACTCACAGCTCCGATGATACATGCATTCATCACCACAACTGTCTGGACACTCCAACTGCACACAACACGCTCGACTTTGCGCTCATCACAAGTCAGTGCCAAAAAGCTGCTTGGAGCTGAATCATCCTGCTCCATCACAAGATGCTGCAATGTGTGACAAATCTACTGCTGTGGTCCAATTATCATTACACATCTGGAGACTTTCACTTGGTGACAGATGTCTGTTTCACTGGGATCTGTTCCATTAAACTTCATTTTAGACAGATGTGTTACACTTTATCTCCATGTTTAAAATTAACCATCAAGAGCATTAACACTCGAAACACAAAGTGTCAGAAAATGATGGAAACCAGATGTTGCGGCAGATCGTTTCTGAGTGAAAAAAGCAAACTAAAAGAATTATGATCACCATCTTATTACGGTGTTGTGGGTGCTGAGGCACCTCACAGGTAGCGTTTTTAATTCTAATCAAAGATTCATTCTGGTTTTAATTCTGGCGCATGAATATTTTTCTCAGAGTAGCAACAAGAGGAGGTTTGCTGGATAACAGGAAGCTCCTTCAACAGCGCAAATCATTCAAAGGATGAAAAAGCAGTCATAGCTTTTATGGGCTTATTCAGATAATAGTTGTAGAGGTGAGTTAGCGTAACACTGAGCATTTGTAAAGCAACCACAACAAAGCAGAATAATGCATCCTCTGCTGTAGTGCAATAGTTCAAGCTCTGGGATGAAAGATGGCAAACCTATCTTTTTTTTTTTTCCTCCAGAAAAAAATGACTTGAGCAGAATGTGATGAATTCAGTTGAAGATGGATGACATCGCAGAAGGAGAAGACTCCAGTGCGCCGGCTCCTCTTTGCTCTGCTTTGTTTTCCTTGAGCTCCAGAGTCAATATTCTAAATCCGAACCACTCTTTCACCCTAAAAATCATGGGGTGGGGGGGTGGGGGGTTAGGATTGAAAAATCTGTGAAAGCTGGAAATACCTGCACCAGTGGAATCAGAGGCACTTTAAAGCATCAAACAGAAGAGGTGACTCTCCCAGCTGGGCAATTTGAGAACAATCAGTGTGAATTGTCGAGGCGCTCCTTCCAGCAAGACAGAGGCAATGGCACCATTGTTCATGTCAGCAGTGTTAAACATGCTACCACCGGACTGCACAGGAGGGGAGAGGAGGAAAGGACGGATGCTTGCACGAAAGGGGGGAGCAGAAAAGTTTTGAACCGAGTTCAACCCCCCTGTCCCCCCCAAAAAACAAAACAAAACAACTTTTGTCTCCATATTAGGTTTCTCACATTTAAATTGACCACAGAGCTTTTGGTCGATTGCCTCAATGATTTGCTCTGTTGCCCGTGTTCTCAGCTCGCCACTGAACACTTAAATTTCCACAGGCTGCTCCTACAGAAATCCATCTCAATCAATCAAGACACAAATAGCCAGCCAACTTCACACCACAGCCAATAAGCTGTTTGATGCATTTAGCCACTGTAACGCATGTGGATAGATTATACATTGCGCGGCAGGTAACTACAGGGAAGATTCCTCACTAGCAACATTTTTATAATACCGAAGAGCCCCTGAACTCATTGCATAACTGGAAATAGAGGCCAAGGCCATGGGGAGTAGTAGCAGAGAAAGCTTTCACTATCTCCCAATACCTAATTTAGTACACTGACCAGGGCATTAGAACCTGTCAGACTGAGTTTAACTTGGGCAGGTATCCATCCACACGGCACAGGATACTTCATTTCATCCATGAGTGAATGGGCAACAGCAGGAAAAAAAACTACTGCCACAGAGAGGAGAGAGAGGTGCCGTGAGTGTGTAGGTGTACAGAAACAGCTTTTCCAGTCAAAAGATAGTGTTCAGGTTTAGGCTGGAGGTTGGCGTTTGGACTTTGATTTCAATTCACCTGTGCGGTGAGGAGTTAAATGACCATGTAAAGCCTCAGGCAGGCCTGGAGACAAAATTGCATGTATGCATACTGTAAAAATTCCTAATGGCTGTGATCCCTGATTATGTCTAAAAATCCTCTCTACTTCTGAGCACTTTTAAGGGTGCGAAAGGTATCAGTAAGTAGAATTACAGCCCTTCGGTCACTTGAAGAAAAACTCTACCCACTAAATGTAAAAGCTCCCTTGTGTAAGGACCTCCATTAGAAATGTTATGTGCCCATTAAGATCCTCAAGAAGAAAGAAAGTATAAAAAGGGAACCTCTTCTGGGAAGTGCGTCATTACATACAATAGCAAAAGACCCATCTGTAAATACAAAATGACATTTCCAGTTGAAAGAAGTAGAGTACAATAAATAAAAGGAAATACTTTGAGAAATAGTCTAACTCGTGCGAGATTTAAAAGTTTTGCTACTCAGTTGTAGCTCACTCCAGTGATTACGCTGCCTCTGACTTCCAACGCAATTAAAGGTGTCAAAACATCACTCTGGCTACTTCACCAGTTTACCTTGAGAACCTCGAAAACATTACTGAAGCGTTAGCTACATTATCCACCTCAGCTTTTCTGTCATATTACATCCAAACCAATAATTTGCTTGTTTGTTTCATTCTGAGAATACAATTTGTTGCATTTACAAGCAAGGTATAGATGGTTATTACAATTTCATACACTCAATCGGATTACAATACATCTCCAATCATAGCTCTCGTAACATTATTGCGCGCAAACAAAAGGACAAGTTTCCTTGTAGCGGCTCTCATTTCAGTGTAACCGTTTCAAATGTTATGCAACCATTGCAGAAAAGAATACCTGTTGCTTTTCATTTTCACACACCTCTTCTGTGGTTAAAGCCATGAAAGGATTTAGACTTTTAGATCAGACAGTCACTGTGGTTTCACAGTACATACATTAATACTAGAGACGTAGTCGGCAGTAGCTTTAACAAACTAACAAACTTCTTTTGTTTTTATAAGTTGCAAAAAACTGCATGGTTACTTTTTCTTTATTGTGCACCTGATGCAAAGGTACTGTGAGAAAAATAAAGGGTTATGGGCAAAAATATGTGTGCGTGTGTGTGTGTGTGTGTGCGCGTGTGCGTGTGTGTGGTTAAGGCATGTACAGACGGATTACAAATGGAAACGGACTGGCATTAGACTAGATTAGATTAGATTAGATTAGATAAAACTTTATTAATCCCTTGGGTGGGTTCCTCCGGGAAATTCAGTATTAACATGGCATTAACATATAGCAATTCTCTACTTTACCACTCAAAATGCCTGACTACAAGCCACATTAATCCATGCATTTATACAGTGCGTTGTTCTGTGCACTTAAGCTACCTCACATCCACAAACAAAATACCTCTGCATGTCTTTGTGACTGTGGGATATGGGAGGAAGCCGAAGTAGCCAGAGACGATCAGCAGGTTTCTCAAAGTGCTTGAAGTAGTGCTGTCAATATTAATGCATTAATACGACATTAACGCAGCTAAACGTTAACGTCTGGAGCGCAGAATGGACTAACATTGGACAAACTGCCCGAAATGCATTGACAGAGACATTTCAGGGATTTTGAGTCAGTCTGCGCTCCAGATGGGTTCATTGTTAATCGGCGTTAACGCGTTTTAAGCTGCATTAACGCATTAACGCCAAGTAACCCCTTGTACGGATTTTGACGCATTAACACAGATCAGTTCGCGTTAACGCGTTAATGCTGACAACACTAGTTTGAAGGTGTACAAACACCAGGGGATCCATGCATGCCCAAGTGTTACTTGACTAATATGATCGCTGTGTATCGCGCTCAAGCCCAATACATATGTAGTGTGATCGCTAATGGCAACCAAGCACAGAACTACAACACTTCCTTAGCGTCAGCTGCCTTTGTGAAACTCACAGTTATGTTAAAATGTCTCCAATTAACCCACAAAAAGTGTAAAATCCTGAAGCTCATATTATGCAGGAACCCTTATCAAAAGCATATGTGCATGTCTGTGTGTGAGAGAGAGAGATTCTGAGAGAGTGAAGTTGAAATATCGAGACAATCTGAAGGGCACTCAGGCCTGGATCATTGAACGCAGCATGAATACAGGTCAGCAGTGGAGTGGGGACAATGTTTGGACCCAGTGCAACCCAACTATATCTAGTATGAGTAAACGCCAAGTTTTCCCTCCTCACCCTCAACTCATGTATACTTTTGTCCTTTTTCTGTGTAATTTATAAAATAAGAAAATCCCCTTTTGAATTAAATTCAATTGAATTCAGGTTTAATAATATAGTGCCAAAGAGATTTGTATTGTAAGATAAAGCCTATACAGTACTCGGGAGAAAGCCAACAATCAAAAGGCCCCCCCCCCTATGAGGGATCACTTAGTCATGGCGGGAAGGAAAGATTCCCTTTAAACAGGAAGCAACCTCTAAAACAAGGCTCAAGGAGGGACAGCCATCTGCCAGGGGCTGAGGGCTGAAAGAAAACAAGAAAGTGAAGATAAAATGAAAAAGAGAGCACAGGGAGACAGGGCCAAACACAAACTGTGGGAGAGAGAAGATTAAATATAATGACATGATGTAGTGGTATATAAACATGTGGGGAGCTTTAGTTCCTGCTGCTATATCTCTTAAGTGTCTGTTTATTGCATAGAACATAAGCAATCTACAATGATAACACAGGCATAGCTGTCACTTAAAATTGAATAACCTTATTATTAGCTAATTACGTTAACAGACCCATCACTTGATTTAAAACACCATCTCTAATTGACATAGGGTATAAACCATGTAAAGGGGTCTTAATTAGGTTTTTAAAGGGATTAAGATGACACTATTCTTGACGTTCATCGTTTTAAAGAGACACGCACTCGGGGAAATCAGCCACAATAACACACGTTATTGTACGTGTTTTAATTTTTTCAAGGGAATAGGATTTGAGGATGAGGACTGGGTAACTAATTTGTCTGGGGTTGTTGAGCTGTAAAATTCTGTAATTCCAACAAAGAGCGGGATCTGTGTGTGTGTGTGTCTGTGTGTGTGTGTGTTGGGGGGGGGGGGGGGGGGGGGCGATTTGGGTTGGGTTGGTGTGGGGGGGTGGGGGGGGGGGGGGGGGGGGGGGGGGGTGCAAACATTGCACTAAACCTCGACAGCGGGGTTCCCAGACCTGAGTAAAGCTCTCAC
>VURO01000677.1:9006-24962 GCA_015108175.1 Pelvicachromis taeniatus | reverse complement strand
AGGAATTTGTTTAATTTTTTTATGGTTGTCTGGGGAAACGTTCTGTTTCTGTCCTCCCCCCTCTCTTTCTGCCTCCTATCATTTCTGTCTCCTCAGTAGAGCTCCAGATGTTTCCAGCTTACACTGACTAGTCGAGGTTCTGTTTTCTTTTTGTTTTTGTGTTTTTGTTTTTTACTTTCTGTAAGTTAAATGAAAGCAAACAAAAAATACATACAAAAAGGACTTTGTAAATAAAATCTTAACATTTTGCTCCTGGCTCGCTCGTGTCCTTTTGTCGTCGTCATCGAAATATATGCAAACGTACACAGAAATGCGGAATATAAAGCAAAATCAGTTTGTATAATTCTAAAGAGCCAATATGACCCCTTTTATTCCTCAGCACAGTCTGAACTCTCCGGCCGAGAGAGTTCTTGTAATTTCTTTAAGTAGTGTTCAGGAATAGTTCTCCAGGCTTCTTGAAGGACATTTAAAGCTTTTCTTTGGATGTCTGTGAAGGTTCTCAGTCATCGTAGTCTAAGGAGCTTGGAAAGAAAAGCGTCTGGACTTCTTTAAGTTGCTTGAAGATGTTTCATCATTTGACCTTAGAACTGAAGAAGCTTCTCAGATGAGAGCTCAAACGTCTTCAACCAACTTGAAGTCCAGACTTTTTTCTTTCCAAGCTCTTTAGACTTCTTCTTTGGATGTTTATCCCTTTTTGTCTGTCCTCTGTCAAGATGATCCCGCACTGCTTCAATAATGTTGCGGTGTGGGCTCAGCCAAAAAAGAACGTTCTTCTGGCAATGGTTAGGTTCAAGGACTCGACTTAAAATGAGTGAGAAAGCAACCGAAAACTTCAAAAATCCTGGAGAATAATTACTCAAGAAAACCTTACACATTAGGTCTGACTCCTTAGAAGCAAACTGTTAAGAAATAAGGGGAAGCTGGTGTGAATTTAAACTATTTTATCATTCATTAGTCCTAAAAATGTTTTAACATGTGTTTCTGCTTTCGATCCAGTGACATATTCCTTGTAGTTTTGCTTCTATAAGCCACTGCATGGGATTTGAAACCAAACAATCAACATGTGATTGAAGTGCAGAATTTCAGCTTTAATTTAAGAAAAGAAATTTACATCCTGCATCCCATCAATCCCTCCCCTAAAATATGCACTCGTGACTGATAAAATCTGGTGTGTGATGATAAGAAATTTAAACCATTGGGGTGTTTTGTGCCCAGTCGAGGAGTTAGAACATGCTCTCCTCTCTGTGGGTCACGCTGCCTTTGTAATCTCCTCCTGCACAGGACCATCTCAGAAGGTCGCTCTCATGTTCTTTCTGGTGTTTTTGACATCCAGCTCCAGCTCAGCAATTTTCATCTGCAGATCATGAAAACCAAAAAATATTATAAAAAAATATCTGACAAGAACTTGTGATAATTTACTGTTTGTGAACTCACGTCTTTCTGATGGAGCTCCTCCTTCAGGCCTGTGATTTCGTCCTGCTGCTTGTAAAATGCCTGCAGTAGCTGAAACAGACAAAACTAGGACTGAGTTTGTGTGCAGGAGAAGGAGACGGTCTCCTGAAGTGTTTTATTATTTATCCAACCTCACTCTCGGTCATTGGTGGCGGTCTCTCTGCAGGCTCGCAGCAGTGCGGGGTGTAACAGTACGTCCACAGCGGGATCTGGGTCTCGTCTGGCTGCCACCCCAACAGATCGCTCAGATCTTTGGGATATTTGGCATCCTGGTAGGACAGCTGCTCCTCCAGGAAAGCCTCAACAGAGAACAGCAACAAAAAAAGTGTCAGAGAACTACTCTCCAAAAAAGGATCAGGTCTTAGGTCAGTTTTGAAGGTTGTGACCGTTACTGTAGGAAAACATTCCTTTAGTTCATCTAAAGGAAATAGAAATCTTTAAAAAAGAGTACATTCGTGTAAAAAAGTGTTTCCCCTCCTTTCCCGTTTCCTATTTTAGGTTTGTCACATTAAATGTTTCAGATCATGAAACAAATTTAAATATTAGGCAAACATAACACAAGTAAACACAAAATGCAGTTTCTAAGTGTGGTTGGCAGCAACCACTCCAATCAAGTATTTGCGATAAATGGCAATCTTTGCAGATATTTTTACAGCATTGAGAGCTAAACATTTAAGTGTGACAAACATCAAGAAAAGTCGTCACAGGTTTGTGTATTTTACATTGCAATGTCAGGTAAAATAATCAGCTCACACTTTACCTCCTCTATAGCATCCTGGCCTATTTCTGTCACTGCAGCCGGGCTCCTCTGGAACCTGAGGGAGCTAAGCTGCCTCACCAGCCCCTTCTCAGCTGGGGTTTCTGGGTAAGGGTTGGCTACTCGAGTGTCAGGCCTCAGGGACATCAGCACTGGGCCTGGTGAGGCAATGTAAGAGACAAATGACGAACTGAATGATTTACAGAGAGTAAATATCTTCAGTGTACCTGATGGGCCAGCTAGGTTACAAACCTCTGTTGACCCCCAACAGCCACTCTTGAGCGGTCATGGCTGCCTGGTTTCCAGCTGTCATCGGGTACAGATCCTCTTGAAAAATTCCTGACTGGAAAAAATGAGGAAAAAACTGGACCAATACTTCTTGTACTCTGATTTTTTTTTCTGCTTTATCACTTGTTAGCAGGATAGAAAGCAAGGTAAATACATCATCCCAACCTCTTTGCGTGGTACGATCATGGACAGCGGTTCCACCAGGTCTTTGATGGCGATCAGGCGATAAAACCGGAAAACCTCACAGGTGCTCACATCTAGGCCACGCTTTGGCATCACCCCTGGAGTGAGTAAGATGTCAAAACACATTTTAGTCCTGTATCACATATAAAGCATTGTAGAGATTCTAAAAGTGGTGCAATACTCTTTGCATTTTTTTATCATTACAACGTGAAGGTCTAGACTTTAAAGAACGACAACATGGTGATGGTGTAAGTCATGGGTTTTTCAGGCAGAAGACTGGTTCTACATAAAATGCTTTAACAGTCTTGCAATCAGAATTAAGACAGTTTCGAAAATGTAGGATGACCAACAGGCATGAAAAGACAAGCAGATTGACTCAAAACCAACATTTGTTGAGTTGTTGGAGCAAAAGCTTGGTTCTTGGTGTCTTCCAACTGTTAACATGATCGCAGGATGTAACATTGAAACAGTGAAGGAAATCATCCATCAACATCCAAGCCAAGTTTATTAAGTAAGTGTCAAGGTGCCTTGGAATAAACTTAGAAACGTTTTCTTAAAATTGCGTCAGCACCCTGAAAAGAGTATATGTATAGGTGGTGATTTGGATACAAAGTTTTAGGTTTGTTAAAAAACCGCACTGTTACATCCACTCCAAGAGGGTCACATTCTAAAGTCAAAATCACACTTGTGTGTTCTATGATTTTTTTTCCATATCCAGCATCAAAGAACCAATATCCTTGAATGTATGATAGTTATAACAACAAAACGGCACCAATTTAATGTCTGTGACAGAGTAACAGAGACAAGCATGTTTGATCTGCTTTGGTGATTTACCCAAGTTTTACTCAAACTGCATTTGGGTAAAAATCCAAAGGGTCTTAGCATTATTGTGGTTAGATGTCTGGTCAAAAGAAGTCATAGAATCTCAAAACTCTTCTATTTACCTACATTTTGATACCAAGCTCACCTGATTCTCAATTTTCATAGTATGAAGCCAAAATTTGCTTGACTTCATGATAAGTTGGAAAAGGATGATATCTATCGATTCATTGATTTTCTTTCACTCATCTGAGGTTGCGTAACTGTGGTATTAGGCTAAGCAGGGACTTTGGCATGTCTGGTTCTGGTTCTACCTCTCGAGCAGGTCTTACTCCAGGGTCTCCGCCCAGTTGGGCATGCCCAGAGTTCAACATTGAATCTCTAAGGCTGAGCCACACTACGGAGGAAAGTCATTTCTGACTTTCCTCTTTTGGTCATTACCCAGATTTCATGACTGTAGGTGAGAGCTGGAACAAAGGTGGACTGGCAACTGTATAAATGATATAATTTACTAGCTAACACACTTATAGGTGTGTGTTGGTGTTTCTTCATGTGTGTGTTGGTCTCACCGAGTCCTTTTTGTGGGAGCAGTGATCTGTACTCAGTCAGGTAGCTGATGTAAGGTTTTTCAGCACTTAGCTCATAGTACCGGATGTTTCCATCACCCTACAGACATAAATACAACATATACAGTGGCCCTAACCCTCCTGATGGTCACTTAAATTTAACAGCACACTTTGCCATAAGCGATTTATGTTTTATGACCTTTCCAGCCAGATACAGCATGTGTGTGTCTGGGTCATAGAACGGGAAGAGGACTCCAGCAGACCCATCCAGATCTTCTTCATATAAGGGTTCAGATAAGTCATCCTGCATGAAAACACATAGGGGAAATGTGAAAATGGTAATGTTACATTTACTATTGAATGCAGAGCAAATTGTAAAGGAAGAAAATTCATGTTAAAATATGCAAAAGTTGCTCAATTGACAAATACAGTTTATATAATTAATTATCTGGGTAGATTCTCTTAAATCATTTCACAAAATTTAATTCTCTTATGACCCCAGTTTTCTTACTGCTAGAAAATACTGGCAATTGAATTCAGGTTTAAGAACAAGTGCAGCTTAAATTAAGTTGCAGAGAAAAAATTAAAAAATAAATGGACAAAATCTTACTTACAGGGTCCCACAGGACAATCTGCCGGTGGTTCCAAGGTGAGCTGCCAGTGGACAGAAGCAACTTCAAACCCGCGATGTATAAAACTTTGTTGGCCTTGTGTGAGTTACTGCTAGATACCTGCAGAAGCATCAATTACCTTCCTGGAAATTTTCTGTCAGGACACTCAGTCAGATCAAATAATCATACCTGTAAAATCTTTCCTGTCCGAGGGTCCAGGACTCGAACGTGTCTATCTTTGGATGTGACCGCCAACCTGCTGCCATCACTGTTGAAGCTAACTGAAAGAAACAGTGCCTCAGATGGGTAGCGATGGAGGACGGGCATCAGCACCACCCGAACTGGAAACCTGATTACTGCACCAGTCTGGGATACATCCCACAGGAGGACCTGGAGCAGTAAGTGAGACAAATTCAGGTTTTGCAGCCAACTGGAACTGCTGATTGTAGAGTGTAGCTCTTTAACATTTGGTTTTCTTTTGTAAGTACTTTCTTTACTGGTTCAATCTTGTAAGGTGTCTATTATAAAAGACTTTTTATGCCAACAATTGGCTTTTTCTGCAAGATTTCTGTGCACTTTTTACACAAGAAATATAGAAGGAAGTCAAATACAAAATAAAAGCAAAGCAAAAATGGTACCCGTTTAGGCCAGAATGATTGGCACTGACCTTGTAGTCATAGGCAGCACTTAGCAGCAGGTTCTCAGCAGTTGGATGCCACTCTATTAGACCAACTCTTTTGGAGTGACCAATCAGGGTTTTCCTGGCCTTGGTGAGGTTCTGCTGGACACCACAGATTGGGATATCCCAGATCTTCACCTGAATAGATGCACAGGACCAAATTGTATGTTGTGTACTCATCAAGACTAAACATTACACAATTCCCAATAATTTAAGCCCATTCTTATCCTAAACCTAATCCCAAAGTTAATCCCAGTTAGTCATTAACTAACAGTGCAGTCCTCCGAACACGAGGCGATGCAGTAATCATCGAATGGGTTCCACTTGACGTCCAGGACTCTGCCACTGTGGCCACACACTCTCGGATGTTGAGGATCCACTCTGCCTGTCTGAGAGATAGAACATGAAACTATTTTAAAACTTTTTTCCTGTTTTATAATCCTTTATTATGTTCATCCAGAAGAAATTAAATTAAAAAAAGGCCTATGCACATGATGGATGGGCAGGACTAAAAAGGACCCGCCTCCTGCGCACTCAGTCACCACAGCGATGAAGCAGGGATTGGCTGAGCAGTAGTGGTTGTCGTGGACACTACGCGTGATTGGCACCCCATTGTAGCTGTGGTCCTTGGTGGCAGGCTTTCCAAAAATGTGACGAAACTTTGAGCAGCGAAAGGATGATCGCCATGACATCTGATGGACAAGAAGTGCAGTGGAGGCAAGCTCAGAGGAGTTTAATTTTTGGTGCAGATTCATATCAAGACATGAGAAAAAGAAAACTGTCTTTTGTGGGGTATATTAGATTAATGTTACTCATTGGTAGGATTAGTCCTAGACTGGATTATGGTTAGGGGGAAGTTAGGATAATATTTAAGGTTAGAATAAATACAGGCTAACTTTCTTCATGGAAAAATTCGGCTTAGGTTGGATTAAGTTCATGAAGGGTAGGATAACGATAGAACAGATATAGGCTAAGTTGTGGTTCAAGTTGGGTTTAATGTTGGTATTAATCTTGGCTTTAATCAAAGCTATGATTTAAGATTAGAAGTAGGTTATGGTCAGATTCAAAGGATTTTTTGGGATACAAAACACTTACATTAATGTTTGTTTTAGGCCAACGAGATGAAGACGAGATTAAGTGTGAATTATAATTATAGTAAGGTTGGTAGGAAGGTAAGGTTAAGTTTAGGTCAGCTAGCCTTAGGTAAAATCAGGTTTAGGTACGATTAAGCTTTTGAAAGGCAAGATCGAGGTGACGATGGGGATTTTCAACTGTAGCTCTCATTTTTCCTACATGTTAAAGAAATACTGCTGTAATAATCAAATCTTTCAGAATGAGTCTTTGTCAAGTTATAAGAACTTTCCAGTCATTTAATAGTATTTTTTTTATTGATTTGATTTATTACTTTGCTGTAGTATAAATTAGCTAAAGTTGTAAAACTTAAGAAACTATAGTTAAAAGGCAAAAATGTAAGCTGGGCTGAGCCCGTTTAAGGTTAAAACAGAGACAGGTTAAGGACGACAGGTAAATGTTAGGTTTAGTTGATCATTTTGGAGGATTATACCCAGGTTTGATTAAGATTAGGGAAGTTTGTATAAATTCAGTTTAACAACAGGATAAAGATTGGTTGTGTTTAGTTTTAATTAGGTTGAGTTTAATATTGGGGAGGATTAGGGTTTTTGAGTGTAGGACAAAAACCTCACGCTACGAAGCATTTCAGGAAAAAAAAAAACCCTTTAGGAGTCTATTGTTCATTTTCAGATAGTTGTAATGTCTTCTGAAGCAACGGAAAAACGACTGTGCATGTGTTTGTTTTGGAAAGAGCTTTAGAACCTCAGCAGCTGCATTATTGACTCTAATCAATAATGCAATTAGCTGTTATTAATGGCTTTCATAATCTTATCAATAATAAATCAGTTTCTTCAAAAACTGATCTTAGTCATTTACCACACAGACACGCACACATGCGCACACACACAAAGAGAGTGATATATCAATCCTCCAGGACAGCTTATTTGTCTCTATTAAATATTTATTGGCTACACACACACTTCCTGTTGTTACAAAGTCCCCTAACTTGACCTTTGACCTTTACTGTGACTGAGACAGATCACCTTACTGTCCAGAGAGGAAAAATAAAAAAGGAAGGAGAAGAAAGGAATGTTTAATAACATAATTTACAATAATTGAAATCAAAGCACAGTTTAAGTTTTTTTTTTAATTTCAATTAGACTAAGTGTACTTAGTATGATTTTTAACAAGTACAAGCAAACAAGAGCACTTAACTCTGAGTTTGGCATTCTTTCATTGGCTTCCTGTCCAGTTTCCAATCCATTTTAAAATTATTTTATTTGTTTTCAAATCCCTGGTCATTCCCTTTGTTATTTGCTGCCTCACCCTTACACGCCATCGCGTGCTCATAGATCCACTAACCAGGTGCTTTTAACTGTCCCAAAGATATTTTATAAATCCAGAGGAGACAGCCTTTGCAGTTTTTGCTGTTAAAATGTGGAATAAGCTGCCATTGCAGGTCAGTGAGACTCCATCAGTTGCTGAATTCTAAAACTCATTAAAAAACGTATCTTTTCTCCTTGTCACTTAAAGTCACTTAAATCACTTAAAGGTGATTTATGTGACTTTGGAGGTGCCATACTCGTTGGTGCCAGATAGACTGATCTGGGATTTTACCACATAATCATTCTCAAACAGAGAATGGTCTGAAAAAGAGGAAATATCCACTGGGTGTCAGTTCACTGGGTGAAAATGCCTTGTTAATGTCAGAGGTCAATGGAGGCCAGACTGTTTCAAGCCGATTGGAAGGCAACAGTAACTAAAATAACCACTTGCTACAACCAAGATCTGCCGAAGAGCATTTCTGAATGCACAACACCTCGAACCCTGAAGCAGATGGGCTACAGCGGCAGAAGAGCACACCAGGTGTCACTCTTGCCAGCTAAAAACAGGAAACTGTCATATGATCATCAACCTTCATACAAATATTTAAAAAAAAATATATATAACAATAATGAAATCCCAGTGGTTCCTTCTTTTCCTGATGTACCTTTTTAAAAAAGAAAATCTGAGGTTATGTAGTTTTTATTGGTTTGAGTAAACCAACACTTCTGATAAATGAAACCATTCAAGTGGCACCTTGTCTTTGAGCAGGGCTAAATACAACAGCTACTGAAAACAAAAGTCCCAAAACAACAGTCCTACAGAGGACTTGAACTTCAGGATCCTGGGTGAAAGTCAACACTGAGTCTGGCAACATTTTCTTCGTTTTATTTAAATAATTCCAATAAAAACATTTGCAAAAAGGGTATGCAAAAATTGGGTTTAATTTAAATTAAGATTAAGAGAATCTAATATTGGTTTAGAGGAGAGAGAGAGAGAGAGCATGGGTTTGATTGAGGATATGGAACGGTGGGAAGAAGTCTAATTAAGGCTAATTAGGTTCAGGTAAACTTTAGAAAAGATTAGGTTTAGGTTTGATTAAGTTTATGGATTGTTCAGATAAGGTTAGGTTAAGTTTAGGTTTATCCTGAGTTTAGGAAAGATTAGGTTCAGGTTCAGTTAAGGTTATTGAAAAGGTTCATTTAAGGTTAGAATAAAAATAAGATTAGGATAAAACAAATAATGCTTGATAGCCGAATCCTCCTTCTAATGATATTTTAATAAAACCATAAAATCCTCACTGAAAAATATAATTTAAATAAATAAATATATGGTCTTACCTTGAATTCAGTTCTCAGGTCTTCTTCTGCTAATAAACATGTACTATTATTATTATTAATAACACTGTTACTAGTGTTTTGACATGCACTTCTTCTCCAGTACCTTTTATTGGAGGTACTATAACTGTGATACAAATGCAGCTTTTTAAACCTGCTCCCTGTGTGTCTACAGTTGAGCTGATCTGCATCCACCTCTCTGTGTGGGTTCACTCCTGATCCATGACGTCTAGCCTCTGCTCCCGTATTAGCCGAGCTGTTTATGCACGGCTGCACGCACACAAACACACCTCTACAATCCGATACGAGCGGCACAGTCGCACCCATTCACATTCTAATGCGGCTCCAAAAGCTGACAATAACATATATGCGGGTTATTTCAAATCTACTGGAGAGTTAGAAGAGTGTATAAAATATACTTTAGAACTTGGTGAGCCTAATGAATACCAACCGAATTTCTTATGACTTTAGTTATGATGAAGTGATTCCTGTTCTACTGTTTTTGTAGTCATTTGCATATATTATTTAATTGTTTCTGTTAAATTCTGGGGTATATAACTACATCCATCCATCCATCTCGTTTCACTTATCCAAGTCCAGGTCTTGGGTACAGCAGTCTCAGTAGACATCAAGACCTTGTCCCTGGTGACGACCTCCAGCTCTTCTGGAGGGACTACCAAGCCAGCTAAGAAATATAACCTCTGCAGTCGAATATGTCCCAGTAGTGGCTCTACTCCAAGTCCCTTCTGAATGATCTTCTCCCTCGGTCTCCAAGGGGCGCAAACCCCCTCAGGTGGAAGCTAATTTCTATTGGTTTTAACCCATCATTTTATTCTTTCAGCCCTACCCAGAGCTCCTGGTTTCAAGCAAGAACAGGAACATATTTGCTCGTCCTACAATGACACCTGGCTTCATCTATCACTTCAAAATAATACATATATTACATGATCTATTTTACTGATAAAATGTAGGTTTTTGTACAGCAGCCACAGACTAATTTTCTTTAATTCTGAAGAAAAAAAATCCCCTAAAGAGTCTCCACCAGGTGGCAGCAACAGGTTGTAAAAACTGCAGAGTTTCTCTTTTTCAGCTTCAAAAAGGCACTCAGAAATGTCATTTATTTTCAAAAGAAGACCAAAACTATCTAATAGAACTACTTAAGTATGTTCGGTGACTTGATTTTAACTATGACAACAATTAGTCATAACAACTACATAAGATTGTCTTGGCATAAAAACAAAACAAAAAAGAGTTTCAAGCAAATGAAGTTACAAAGGCTAGCTACAAAACAGGATATTGAGATACCATAAGGTGAGAGGTGGGGTACCCCCTTGTCAGGTCACTCAATCTGATCAGCTCACTAATAAAAGGTGTTAAAGGTAGAGAGGCAGATGTGTTAGGACTAGAATTTGAAGTGTGAGGGTCAGTTGTAATGTGCTTGAGCCAGAAGGTGGAGTCAGAGTGGCAGTTGTTGAATTACTAGGGGCAGAAGTGGTTGATATGGACGAGGTGCAGAAACAGTTTTTGATATCTGGGTAAAACTCTGACACATTCTTGTGTAGAGGACACTGTGTTCCAGGAAACACATTAAACTCTGAATCTGCTGTCCTCAGTTTGTTGTGCAGTTCTGAGAGAGTCTCAGTCTGTAGATATTTGTGTTTAGAGTCATCTGGAACATTTTCACCCCAGTGTGCGCTAGAAATCCACATGTCCACGTTGGCGCTGTAGCAGCAGAAAGCCGACCAGAGCATGGAGGGAATGTTAATCTTGTTGTTGAGGATGTTGTTGGAGCTGGGTTGTGCTCCAGTTACCACAAAAGCTTCAGTGACACCACTGCTATTTTTGCAGTATTTGTCCATAACGCATTTGATGCACCTCTCCATTGTGTTCCAGCTTCCCTGGTTGAAAGTTCTTGCTTGTGGAACAATGTTGGTCACGGTGAAAGTAGAGAGTTCATCTTTGTTGAAGGCGTGAGAGCTTGGAAATATGTGACCTCTGTCATATGTTCCATTGGATTTGAAATCAGTGTCGACAGCCTGGTGATTGTAGATCTTCTCTTTGTCTTTTCTCCTCATGTTATTGCTGTCATTTTCATTCTCAAGCTGCAAAGAGGTGTACAGTTAGTTATGTACATACAGTAACACATCGTAAAATATAAATAAATCTATAAACTTTGACCTACAGTCTGTGACACCTACCTGTGGCTCTATCTGCCATTGACTTCGGGGTCGCTTTCCTTCCACTTCTCCAATGTACTTGTACGCAGAAAACACTGGAATCTTGTTCTTGATGTCATAGAGAGTTAAAAACCTTCTCTTGTTCTTATAAGTCTGGCAAATGGGCTTGTACTGGTTCTGGTTCAGGATTTTCCCACTTTCCAAGATGCCAGGGACCTGAGGGGGAGTTTCCTCAAGAAGAAATTCTTTACAGATTGATACCGACGTCACCACTTCAGCTAAAGTGGGATGTATAGGAAGGAAGAGGAAGAGGAGGGCAGGGATGGACAGGAAACATGTTTGCATTGATGACATCCTCAAATGAAATATGTCCTGTGGTCAGATGAAAAAAACAAAAAGATTGATCAGCAATACACCTTAAAAACCTGTGCAGAGGAGTAATGCTCGCCTTCACATAATGACAAGTAGGTCTCGATTCTACAGATATGTACCAGGGTTGCATAAGTGGAAACGATTAAATCAAGCTGAAGCAACCTTGCTTTTAATGTGTCCCTGTGACTCTACATTTCTGTATTTGCAGACTGTGTACTTAGAGGCCTTCCTTTCCTGGAAGGCCTCTAAGTACACAGTAGTTCTTTCTCAGAGTGTGCTTTGGCCTAAAAGTTGACTGGTGCTGTAAGCAAGTGAATTAAACAGTTATGTTGAAGGACAGTAAGTCATTCATTGCTCGCAGAGAACATTATAAAAAGTCAGATTCAGAACTACCAAAGCCCCAATCAATGATTCCTTAGATTGTAGCATTGCACGAAAGTCATTTTGAAATCCATTTATGTTCAGTGCATATGTGGGGCCTTACTGTGAGGAGCTTGTTCCGCTTGTGCACATTAGGTAAACTGGTGATTCTAAATTGACCTGGGAAGAGAAGTGCTTAATTGCATAGAATAAGGTACTGTTTTAACATGTGGTTACAGGTGGCTTATAGAGCACCAGTATGGTATCAATTTCAAAATCTTTTGTCACCTTGTTCTTAAGAGTTTCAGAAGGTGTCCAAGCCACTCGCCTGGCAGGGTGACTTGGTGATTTATTCTAAATATAACATAGAAACATATGAAATGTTTAAAGAGGAAAAAGAATCACAATTTAAAAAAAAAAAAATACGAACTCATTTTGAATTTGATGGCAGCAACATGTCTCGAAAAAGATTTATTTACCACCCTGTAGAATCTGGGAACTGAGGACAACAGTTGGTGGAATTTGAGTAATGTTATCTCATTCTTGTCTGATGTTGGATTTTAGCTACTCGGCATTCCTGGGTCAGTTTTCCACTTTGCTTCAAACCATTTTAGGTGAGTTTTGTCCCAGAGAAGAAGGTGGCATTTCTGAATCACATATGGTTTCTTCTTTGTATGAAGGAGCTTTGCAGATTTGTGAAAATTTTCCTGAGCTCATGCAGTGATTTCTATGCCAGATTCATGCCTGTTCTTTAATGCGGTGCCACCTGAGGGCATGAAGATCACAGGTATCCAATATTGATTTTCAGCCTTGCGCACAGAGATTTCTCCAGATTCTCTGAATCTTTTGGTATTTTGTACTGTAGATGATGAGGTATTTAAAGTCAATTTTTGGATGAGGAAGACTTCTGAAATTGTTCCACACTTTGTAGAGTTAGTTTTTTTTGCAGATTGGTGAACTACTCTGAAGCGCTGCCTCTCTACGATCATGTTTTTGTACCCAAACATGTTACTGACTTGCTGCCAGTTAACCTAATTATTTGCTAAACGTTTCTCCTACTGTTTCAATTTCCAGCCTTTATTTGCTCCTGTCCCAACGTTTTTCCAACGTGCTTCTGCCACCACTTTCAAAATGAGCTAGTTTTTCTTTCATCAAAGTGGAATATCTGAGTTTAAACATCTCATGTTTTCTTTGTTCTTTTTCTCACAATTGAAAATCAATTTATTTTATTTACATTTTATACAATGTTCAACTGTTTTTGGAATTTGGGTTGGGGTCAAAAGCGCTTTTCAGTAGCAGAGCATGATTCGAATGTTGACAAGCATAGCAACTGTAACTAATGGGGACGGTGTTAATGCTCAGTTACTTTCTTAGTATTTATGTGGAAGTCACATAGCGAGCGTACAGCCTACAAACACCACCGCAAATCAGTTCATGTTTCTTCATAAATATAAAATGTTCATCATCATCACACTCAGATGACTAATAATCTATTTCTGTTCAACACATTCTAATTAATTAAACTTTGTTCAGAGCAACTTCATCAGCATTTAGCTTAATTTTCATTTGAATGATAATTTGAAGAATATATGCATTGTAATATTACATGTATATGGTTTTACTTTAAGTTAAATATTTATTATATGTAAGTTAAATATTTATACCAGTAAGATACTTTAATGTTCTGATTTTTGTAATCCATCCATCCATTCTCAGCCGCTTATCCTTAATCAGTTTTCTAATTCAGTCTTCAGTGACACTGAAAATGAGCTAAAATGAGCTAAAGTTTGATCACTAATGAAATAAGTTTATAACTGCTTTGAAATATAATTATTTAGCATTACAGCATTATTTCACTTTTTGTGCACATAAATATAAAAAGCTGTGAAAATTTACAGGGCATTAAAAACTGTCATTTTAAATGTAATGCAGATCTAATATGAAAAAGAAATAACAAATACAGTGAATAATCAGCAAGAAGGCTCAACTTACCACACTCCGGATAATCACTGAAACTGCTGTCTTGTGAAAATTGCTGTGGAAACTGGAGACACTTCCTCAGTTTGGTAAATATGAATAATTATGGAACAGTTGAGCAATTCTTTTTTTTTTAGAAGAGGCTGTACTGTCAGCAATATGTTCAGTATTATTCTGAAGACGTTAATGTCAAACTTGTGCAAAAGAGTAATTTTATCAGAGAGAAATGACTAAGTGTGATGTTTATTGTCACAGAATGAAAACTGGAATGTTTACATAGTATAACTTTTATTATATTTTTCAGTTGTAAAAGTATTACGATTACTTATTTTCTATCTACAGTACTCTAATGTTATGCGTTGCATTATCCATATTATGTGCGGGACGTGATGGGGAAATACACAACATAAAGAGCACACACGGGTAACTTCCTTAACTCTGTGAGGTGTAGGTCATCAGCGACGACCCAATCCTATGATTTGAAATTCAAAGTCAAAAAAGTGAACCAGTTCAATGGTGAAAATGTGTTTATTTAGCATGGGCTCACAACAAACGCAACACTAACACTAGATGGGTTGCTGTAGATCTCATGGATGTCAGAGCAACGGTTGACACAAATGAGTATAAAGTTGGTGGAAACTTGAACTTGACAAAAAAAAAATACTTTCTGTGGCTTTCTCTTGCTGACAGATCTCTGACCAAATGGCTTCCTGTTCGTGTCTGAGTGGGAGGAAACATGTCAGCAGATATGTCAGTTCATGCTGGTGAGTCATCTTGAAATACAACATGTGTTGTGGACTTTAGCCTTTTAGTACTGCTGGTGCAGGTGTTCATGGCTGTGGGCTGATGTGGTTTAGTGAACGTTGGATGAGATTAGAGCTGGTGCCCTTCCTCCACATTTAGTTCATCAGTCCATTCCAGACACAATAAGCAACACTGCATTGCATTTTAGATGTGGCTCCTGAATGGCAGCCATGGAGGATGTGAGCAGCTGATTGGTCAGTTTGGAGTTGCCTCATCGTCCTCCAGAGCCTCGGAGATCATTACGCAAAGGTTGGCGAATGATGGACGGTCCTCTGGCCTCTGTAGGGGGAGAAAAGACACGAGATATTTGAATCCAAGACTTTTACATGTTTATATCATGTTAGACGATAAATTCTCGTATCATCACACCTTTCCAAGTATCCATATGAAAAAGCAGCTTTAAATGAGTCAATGTTCAGCTTTTCTGCATGTGCCAAAAAGTCAAACATTGGGCCTTTTTCTTGTTCTATTCATTCATGTTTGTGTTTTAATAACATTTCCACATAATCCCCAGGCAACAAGGCGCTCTTACTTCTCCATCTGGAAACCACTGTTAGAAACAGCTGAGCTAAAGAGGTCAATAGAGATCACGCCAAATCAAAAAGCAAAGCAAAACAAAACAAATGACAGCATTATGATTTTGTGTTTCATGTAATGTGTTTCAATGTGTAATTTAGGGCTCCAACAATTCATCAAGTAATTCGATTATAAAGAATTCTCGACACAAATTCTTTTCTTCGATGCTTCGTTGAAAGGCAAGGCTGTGTAGCGCGCCACTGTCACCATGGAAACGTGAGCGTTTCACCCACATTTGTGACTAAAAACAAACCAAACGTATTTGGGAGCAGCGTGTGAATAAAAAGTTTGACAACACTGAGCCCACACAGCCTCGGGCTTTAAACATTAACACTCATAACACAACAGCAGCAGTGATGATGACGCTGGCAGTTTAACGTGGAACCGGAGTCTGTTTACACGCCGGAGAAGCAAAGGGGCGGAGCTGTTACTCCATCCACCGCCGTTTGTTTTACACAGACAAAAATCTGTAGTAAGCTTCCAGATGTTGTATTAAAATATGCAGATGAACTTTTAACTTTGTCTGATATCATATTTAAATTATACGGCATGCTGAAGGCTAACAACAGCCATCCTTTTTTTTTTTTTTTTTAAAAAGGGTTGA
>VURO01000673.1:0-22569 GCA_015108175.1 Pelvicachromis taeniatus | reverse complement strand
TTTTTAAGTTTTTTATTTTTTGTTTTTTTTTTCAAAAAAATTTTTTTTTTTTAATTTTTAAATTTTTTTTTTTTTTTTTTTTTTTTACAGTGTAGCTTAACATAAGGACTTGCTTTTATCTTAATGCTAAGCTTTCTAGTCCTTCTTAAAAGTCATGTACAAACATGGACTTCCTAAACGATACTTTCTACATCTCTTTTTGCGTTTGCCAGATCTTCGTTATCAGAGGGTATCTTGAACGACCCCGGTGATGCATTTATCAGCACTTCATAGGCCCTAGTTACAATACTACAGATACAAAGACACACAAATGTGCAAATTGAGAATGCGAAAGCACACGCTTTACTAATGCTGTTATTTCCTGTGTTGTTTTTGGTGTGTGTGTCTTTAGAATTTGGAAAGATATCAACAAAGCAAAGAACAGTTCCACCAAGCTGCCTCCATGACAGAAGAAAACGTCAGGTGAGACACACAAACACTCGCACACCCACACATCTTATACCTTAACCCTAACCTTGACCTAAATCTAACCCTCGTACTAAGACCGAGACTCATTCTCTTCTCGCTGGTGTCGGAAAATGAAGACCTGTCAAAATGTCATAACTCACAAAAATAACCATGTATGCACACGCACACGCATGCACACACACGTGCACACACACGCTAATCTGAGTCCACAAATGAGGCGATATGATTCCTGGAGCCTCAGAAACACACACCTACACACTCTGACTCACACGTATCCATGCACACAGTTGAGTAATTAATGGAAATGGATTGTAATGTTTTGTTTTTTTTTCTTATTGTTTAACCAGTTCAATTCTTACCCTAGAGCAAATGTGATAAATGTTTTAATTGGCCGCTTTAATTAAGCTGCGTCTAACAATACCGTATTTCCTCATCTTCACTTCTCATAGTGCACTTTTAATGAACCGCAGCTGGAAAAAGGTAGATAATTGTTGTTTGGGGGGGTGCATAGGTGTCATTTGCATTCGAAAACAGAAGTGAGTTTGCTATTAAAGGCCAAGTGCTGTCAATACAGCTAACTGTTGGCTAAAAGTTAAGATTCACTTCAATGAGAGAGAGGGTGAGAGAGGTGGGTCAAAAGGCAGAAGCAAGTTTTATTATCCATCCATCCATCCATCCATCCATTCGCATTTCATTATTATATTACATTATTATATTACAGACCCAGGCTAGTAGTCCACTTGGGAACTGTCTGAAACCAGCATTACATCATTAGACGTCAGCTGGAGTGTTGGACAGCTGCATCACCTACAAAAAAAAGTACAATTGTTTGCTATAAAGTGTTATGTCCGTTCACAAATCTTTTTTTTTTATGTATTAATCACAACAAATCCAAACATCCTTTCCCTTAGATGGTTGAAATAAACGAATACCTGCGTAATCTTTCATTCTTGCATTATTTAACAAGCTTGCAGGAGGTGTGTTGTCTAAATCCTGTTCACCATCTTATTTTAGATTATGGGCGGGTGCTGTAATCCCAAAATCTTTTAACCTTGGCTTTATATATGTGAGGAGTGGAGGTGAGGAAACGCAGAAAGAAGGCCTTGCACAAGCTCGATTCATATTTTCAAATTTATTTAGCATTTCTGAATTTCACTGTAGATGTGAAGCAGGCTGCAGGAGTTCATGTCTCACTGAGGGTGGGTTATTTTTTTTCTATCAGAACAGATGCCTTATCTACCTGGTGTGTGTGTGTGTGTGCGTGTGTGTGTGTGTGCGCGTGTGCGTTTGCGTGTACCCAAAAAGGGACAAATACTCAGTATTCAGACCACACAAATGAACTGTAACAATAAGGACAATGTATTTATTCCCTTTATTTTGACTGAACAGTGTTGTTAAAAACCCCTCAAAGAAATTAACAGGTAATAGTTATGTCATGTTTCTTAAAATCCTACCCTTAACACAGAATTGAAAATGTGTACTATTGTACTGCTATACCGATCGATAGTCTGATTTAACTGACATAAAAAGTTTGTGCAGAAGTCCTCCAACAGTGGAACTCAGAGAAACATCTTATATGTTTGCAGAAAGGCAAACAGACGGTGTCATCTTGTAACTAACTACTGAGTAATCTTAGGGAAACTTCAGGCAGAGCGTAGTTTTATAAACTATCTGAGGGAAGTTTCTGAGTGCTGAGCTGTAGAACAAAGCTACTGTAAAATAAGATGTGGGTGACTCGTAAACCGCCCAAGCTCCACTGTCCATGTTATGCTGTGCTTTGTATAAGCATGTGTTTATGCATGCTGGTATGTGTGGGATGTGTCTAATCCACAGTTTAATCCTTGGCTTTGGCTGGCAGCACTCTGGGGCTTGAGGAAGCCAAAGAGCACAGGGCCAATGTGTCACCGTGTGTGTGTGTGTGTGTGTGTGTGTGTGTGTGTGTGTGTGTGTGTGTGTGTGTGTGTGTGTGTGTGTGTGTGTGTGTGTGTGTGTGAAAGGAAAAAGAAGATGAAGAGAGTAAGAAATTTTGCAACCTGTAGCACTCTAAAATGTCAAACTCAATGGAGCACAATAGGACAGCCTCAGTAACTTTCCTATCATTCTTTGCCTTTCATTGCTTTGCCTTCTTTGTCCAACCCTTCAGGCCTGCCAATTACAAATTACTTTTTCCTCCTTTATTTTGTAGAAGTTCACTGCATTCCAGATTTCTTAACCATATTCAGACATTTTTTAATGTAATAAGAAAGATTTTTCAAGCATATTTCACATTTTGATTATAGCATACCATTTCTCCTACTACTACTTATCACAGATACCTACAGTTCAAGTGCTTAACCAGCAGTTGTTAAGTACTGTAAATCAGAAAAAACGTATAGTATTATTTTAAAAACATACACTTACAAAGTGCTTCACATGACCTTGCACTTTAATTATTTAATTAATAATTCAGTCATTTATTTATTTATGATGTGTGTGTGTGTGTATTTAATTATTTATTAGTGCTGTCAGCGTTAACGCGTTAAAATGGGCAAATCCCTGTTAATGAGTTTGATCCGCGCAGATTGATCCGTGTGACGGGATACTCAGCGTTAACACGTTAATGCAGCTTAAACACGTTAACACCGTCATCACGGCGGGCAGTTTGTCCAAAGTTTGTTCATTCTGCGTTCCAGACTGGTTAAAAATTTTAATCATGATGACCACGTTAACACCATATTAATGCCGCATTAACGCTTATAGATAGATGGATAGATAGATAGATAGATAGATAGATAGATGGGCAAACACAGTTAAACGTACAGTCTTTCTTTCCTGCATACACACTCCACTACACACACACATCAGGAGAGCAAAAGAAAAAGATATAGGTTAAAGTATTACAAAAAATAAAGTGTATTCATATGTATTTTAACCAGGTTATTTCCACTTTTCATCCCACTTTTGTTGCATGAAAGTCGGGACAGATTCCCTCAGAAATCAAGGGTTGGCACAGAGATACATGGGGTGCTTACAGAGATGGATCCAGACAACAGAGACTGATGGAGAAAAAAAAAAAGCCTACTTCTGTGAGCGCACTGGTGTTTTACAGAGACGTGGCTACAGGAATTACCCCAGATCGCATTGTTATCATTGACATCTGTCAGACAGTTCAGCCTAACATGGTACTCCAGGGAGGGGCAAAGAAAGAGCCTGCAGCCTTTATTAGTAACACATTGCGGTACCTTGGGCAGATTCCTATGACAGACTTTAAGTGTATCTGCCGCCGCTTTACAGGCGAAGAGAATTATCATGTACCATCTTGGATGCTGTTGTCTGTCCTTCCACTAATCAGGCAACCACATATGGCTTCATGTTGATACATGAATTCTGACTATGAATCCCAGTATTTCGTTATATTCTTGAGTTGTGTATTGAACCAAATTTCAGTCAGAGGTCATTAAAATTGTTTAAAGTCAACCTCTGCATACACAGACTTAATACACCTAAGATAATGAAATATACAAAAATATTTCAGTTGAAAAGTCTAACCTGACCACAAATTCATATTAGTTCATACATTTGATGAAAGACATCTGACATACTTTCACTGCTATAAGATGTGTCCAGATACAGTTTCAGTAGCTGGTGAATTGGGCTGTGATGCTGATATCTGTAGTAGGATGTAAGCTTGTGCGGTAGTTTATCAGTCCAAAGTGTGTAGAATGCTGTTATTCAACTAAGCTATTAATTATTGTCAACTGTGTCCCCAAGCGTTGCAGCCTCCCACTTTCCCCCCATTTCAGGTTACTACATGTTGGTTAACAGTATTGCACAATTTTTCAGTTTGCTTTGAAGAGCCATCAGTTTCACAAGCCTAAAACTGAAGTGGTGGCAGGTTATTTACTCTCCTAGAGTGGGATTACAGACAGCGAGAGATGAACTAAGGTAGGGTCTTGTTAGAAGAGTCAGTCAATGGCTCTCAATCTAAAACAGATTTCTGCAGTAGTTCAGAGCAGCTCAGTTTTATGAGTAGTGCACCACATGTGGCCCCTCTGTTTTCCAGCTGCCACAAAAAAAATATAAATGCTTAAATAAATGATGTCTCATATCGATGTCCTGTGGCTGTAGACATTTCATAAACAACATTGTTGTTCTGAAACAAAGAGATTGATGTAGTTTCTGATATCCACTTAGAAGAAGAGTTTTGTATTTGCTAACTTGACAGGTTTTTTTCATGCATTGGCTGTAGAATTGGAGTGAAAGAGACATTGTGATGACAACAGCCTTCTCTTCAGAGTATTCGAATGGGAGTAAAATGGAGACAGACGAGATATGCCGTATACCCACATCAAACCACTCGGGTCAATATCCAAGGTGTTTTAACAAGGCCAGCTGTCTGTTACAGTGGTAGTCCAACTAGTCTTAATAGCCACCCTTTGTCAGATTCTTCCAGGATGTGTCAGAACGTACCAGTCAACAGAGATCACTCAGTCATAAAGCTGACGAGTTGAGCCCAGATAGATAAGCAGCCTAGTTCGTAATTGTTGCAGTGCTGTAAGAAAAAAGCCAATCAAATACATGTCTGGATTGCAAACAGATTTATAGGAAGCTGATTTTGAATAGAAACGCTGTTAAATAAAGTTATGAAGATTAGGTGTAAGATTGGGAGCACAAATCAGTCCCGCATCAGCTTCAGATGGATCCACACACAATATACAAGCTTACAGTATTTTCTATATTCTTGCTTTATTGAATTCAATTTATTGGTTAGTTCAATACTGACAGCAAAAACCTAAGAAATTAAGAAGAGGGCAGCTGTAGTGTACCTGTAATGGAAAATCCTATCACCTGTTACTTTCAATATTTCCCGTCAGAATTTTAACAGATTTGTCCTTCACATAGATATACTGCAAAGGACGGTTTTTAACCGCAGTGGCAGTGACTGTACACCCAGCTACAGTCTTTGTTTCTGTGGACATTTGTGCGGTTCACTCTGATATAGCAGAGACATGTATGAATGGATTTGAGAAGTTGCCGTTTCCAGTGAGGGATGAGAAATTATGCTGTTCAGTAGATTCTTTATTTATTTTTTGCCCAATTTCCTCTGGGGTATAATGTTTGAGTGCTACAAAATAGTTTTAAGATAAGAACATTATTAAAGTACAACTTAAAATTGGGTATAGGATGACAGTTTACAAAAACAAGAATGGGCATAAATGAGTTATTACTGGTGCTGTCAACGTTAATGCGCCATTAATATAGCCACGTTAACGCGGTCATCACAATTAATGTGATTAAAATCTTTAACGTGCTCAACCCGTCTGGAGCACAGAATTGACTAACTTTGGACAAACTGCCCGAAACGTGTTGACAGAGACATTTCAGGGATTTTGAGTCTGTCTGCACTCCAGATGGGTTCATTGTTAATCGCGTTAGTCGCGTTAGTCAACTTAAACATTAATGCGTTTAAGCTGCGTTAACGCAGAGTAACCCCTCACACGGATCAATCTGCGTTAACTCATTAACGGGGATTAGCCAATTTTGACGCGTTAACGCTAACAGGACTAAAATAATGTTGCTACAATCTGTTAAATTCTTATGACTAGCAGGCAGTTTATTATGGAAATCTTTTGCATGGCAGTGATCAGAGCGACTGCGGAAACCTGTGTGTGCAGCATTGTTAATGGACTGACAAAAGTGAGAGGGAGTCCTTTAACATCGGTGTTTGCGAGAGACAAAGTGAAGTCTGAGCATTGCTATATAGTGGACCCTCTCTTCTGGGTTACGGTTGTGATGGAATAGGGGAGAGGATGAGTGAAGGAGTGTAGAGAAACAAGATAGGGGGGAAGAGCATATGTGCCCTGAGTCAATTGAAAAGCTGTCAGGGTGCAGGTGCCTACAAGCTACAAGCTAGAGATAAGAGGCAACCCTTTCTCTGTAGCTGTTTTCCTCTTCACCTGTCCTGCTCTATCTCTCTTTCTTATTATGGTCTTTTTTTTTTTCCACCACCACACCAGTATTAATCAAACCACTAACATTAGAGTAGTCAGAGTGATTCAGAACCTCCAATGTGCCAAAATGTCATTACCTGATCACCTGTTTACCTCACGCTCTATTGTTGCTGTCATAGGAGAAACTGTCTGATGTTGGCATGTTTCAGTTATTGGAAAACAGAAGATTGAGTCAGGTTTATATCTAATTAGACTTTAGGTTTTAAAGATTAGATTTTTGTTATGTTTTTTGACTTAAGTTTCAGTTCTTCTTTCTTTAAGAATTTTGGTCAGTATTTATTTCACTATTAATAGAGTTCCTGTTTTTTATTTACCTGGTCTTTTATTTACAAGTCTTGTTTATCTTAGTTTTTGTATATGTTCGCTATGATTTATTTTCTAGTCTTGTTTACAGTCTTATATTAAGTTAGTGATGACTTCAGGTTTATAATTAGTTCCCATTTTCTGTCCATCAGTCTTCTCCTGTGTCAACCCCCCCCATCTCGCCACATTAACTATCTTAAGCTGTGTTCCCCACCTGGCTCCTATTCCCTCATTACCTCTTGTATATATTGTCAGTCTTCCTTTGTCCAGTGTTGTTGTTGTTTGCGTGCGTTCTCCTTGCTCTGCGTTTCCTGTGTTTCTCAGGTATGTTCTGAAGGTTTGGATTCCTTGGCTTGGTTCCCTGTTTGCTTTTAAATTTGGGACTTTGTGAGTTTCCTGGACCAAGAAACATTAAAGCTTGTTTCTAGTTTATTCCCATCTCAAGAGTGCTGCATTTGGGTCCAAACGGATTTGTCTTCTACACCACATTTCATGACACCATCACCATCTTGGTATTTTGATTTGTTTATGGAGGCTGACAGGAAAAAGCAGGAATCTGGATCTTACCAGATTATCTATGACATGGTTGTAGTGCCCTAAATCACACCCTCCTTTGTTTTTACATTTATGGAAAGAGACATAGTTTTGATGGGTGACATTGCAGACCACTGCCACAATGTAAAGTTAATTATATCAGATTAAGGAGCATTTGTTTGCTGCATCAGTTTAGAATTTGACCTGCATTATATGACAAAACCCAAAAGCAACGTAGGGTGGTGTGATTAAATGACATTATGTCATTGTTTGGATTTCCTTTTGTTTGCATAAATTATGATTTTTATTTATTTATTTATTTATTTTAGCTCTATATAGAAAAGTACCTGACACATACTCCAGGTCAGTGTCTGTGATGCTGTCAAATGAAAAGCCACTTTAATTCCAATTAATTAAAAAACAAAACAAAACATTAATTGTAATTTAATTGTGAAAAATAGCTCATGTTACGAGCATGATTGTAGTTGGAGGCTATTATTGGAATAACAAAGCGATGTGTCTGCTCACACACGAGGTATTCCAGACTTCCTACAATACGTCACAGCATTTGATTCTCTCCTCGGGTGCTTATTTGTATGAGATGTTAACACGATTTTCTAATTACTTGCCTGAAACGCATTAGAGATACCAGCCCTTTGTAGTTGACAGGATAGAAATAAAATGGCGTATAGGACAAACAATGCCTCATATGTATAGCCAAAGCCATTAAGGAAAAACACAAAAACATCACTCTTAACTCTGAGAGAAGCACGGTTTCGAGGCGATAAAAGCATCTTCCTTATCAGTCTCGTAGCTTTCCCGGAGGCTTTTGTAGTCGCTGGTGTGTTTTCGTGTCTCTTCCGTTTTCCAATTTCTCACCCTTTCATTTCTCTCCCTCTCTTTGTCTTGGTAAGCTGCGTGGTCCAGAAGTCTGAGGCCTCTGTGTTCTGCCCGCCTCCGCCTTCGCTGCCGGAGATTAAAAATAATGGGCAGCACCATTAATTAAGCGACTAATCTTACTGTTTATGTTTTGTCATATTTACTGCTCACAGATGCATGAAGTATTCCACCACCACCAAAAAATTTTTTTTAAGAAATTGCTATTTCCACTCGCTTTTAGAGTGCTTCTGCAGCACGCACCCACAAAATGAACAACAACAACCCCATACATGGCTCAGCGGGCTGTCAGAGATGCCACTTTACCTCATTCCAGCTAAAAAAAAAAAAGAAAAAAAGAAAAGGGAAGAAGTAGTCCCACCGCCCCCCACTCACTCTCCTCCTCTTATTTATTTATTTTCGTAAGCGGCTCAGTTAATATTGTTGATTTAAGACCTCACCTTCAATTTGGTGTAGCATGTGGACAGAGCTTTAGCTTTTGCTGCAGCTGAACCAATTTTCTGCTTCAAGCGCCTTTAATAAACCACGTAGCGCTATCAGGAGGCTTTGGCTTCCCTGATGAAGGCCATTTATTTCAAATTAAAGGAGAGTTCCTTATCTTTGGCGGCCTCAAACTGAGGGGGAGATAAAGATGGCACGCTTTGGTGTCGTACTTTCTGTGTTGTTAATGGTGGGACCAAAAAAGAAATAAAAGGAGGAGGAGGAGGAGGACGGGCGAGGGGGAGAAAAAAGTAAGAAAGGAGAGAGAGTTGGAGAGAAGGCAAAAAGTGGAAGAAGAGCGATTAAACAGGAGAGATAAACCATTGGAGGTTGTTTGGGGGGAACCGAGTAATCTGATAGGCTGTCATCTTCTTCAAATGGGCTTCTAAAAGAAAGCCAATTGATGCTTCATTCCATCCCTTCCATCATTTTATCTCACTTCCTCTGTTTTTTCCCTCGCCATCTCTGTTCGTTTTCCTCTTTAACCTCTATCACCTGCGCTCAGATAAACTCAGTCGCCGCATCCACGATATTTTTCCTGATGATAAAGTGTTTCCGTGGATATGGATACGCTGTAATTGAAACGATGGGGTCAGTTTCTCTTCACGAGTCAAAGTCAAAAAGAGCCTTTAATTTGGCTTTCAATTAAATCCGGTGTTAAACGCTCCTCGTGGAGGAAGCGAGCAGGGACGCGGTGCGGAGATCGACGTGTTGGCGTGTAGGGAAGTGCGTGCGTGCACGGTGCTCTTTGATGTTCACAGTGTACGTGTGCGCACGTGCCTGTCTATACCTGCGTGGGCGTACATAACTTGCTTGTCTCCGCTTCAATCAGTCAGAATCCATTACTGCGAGGCGCCCAGGCAGCAAGCCTGTCGTGGTTAACAATCACACAGATAGACAGGCAAAGACAAATTATAATACAGCCCACATATCAAATTAAACACGGCTAATTCAATCTCTCAAAGCACACTTTTCTGCTGTATTTGATCAGAATGATCCTACCCACTCAATTAAGTACAATTTAGCGCTAATTGTATGATTTGCAGTGAAGCACGTACAGTACACCCCATAGGTTGTTCAAACAGGTTGCCATGTCTAGGTGTGAAGAGTTTTTTATCTTCACTTATTATCTTCACTCCCAATTTTTCCACTTTTTCTTGAAAGAGTTTCTTTTGTTCTGATCTGAGACCAAATTGGAAAAGAAAAAAAGAAAAAAAGACTGAACAAGTGTTTGAAATTAAACACTATAATTTGTTATTTGGTATTGTTACATGTATAGACAGGGGAAAACACTGAAATTGGTAAAGATGTTCATAAAGTATCTTAGCCCGAAGGTGAAAAACTGTGGCGAGTCAGGAGAAGTATTTTAAGACGGTTTAAGAGCTTCTAAAGCTAAAGCCATGGAAAGTGTAGTTGTGCCGGAGCACTGGAAGCATCATCCACTGCTTTTTTTCCCCCCTCTAAGTGAGGAAATGGCATATTTGTGATTTGCATAGTACAGTTATCTCTCATCCTTCATCCTTTAAGTGTGTATCATGCAAGAGGTCCAATATTTTCTTTAAAAACCCAGCTCTTGCAAAGCTGCCACATTGATGTATTAAAGTTGTGCTGTTTGATTCACATCAATTTATGAAGTAACGTGTAAACATCCCAATTTAAAGAGTGAGTTTATTATTTTAAATCCCCCTCTAACACGGCTGAATTTGAACTTGGACACACTGCTAACTTTATGCAGTCTTAATATTTGATGGTGTAACCATAGTTGAAGAACATTGGGATCAAAAAGTTCAGGGGGGAGTCCCTAAAAAATGAAAAGGCTTCCCTGATTTAACCCCCCTTCTTGATCAATTTTTTGAGCCTGTCCAGCCAGCTTTCAGTGCAGCTAATGTTGTTAAGACTGCTGTTCTCTCCACCACATCCACAGGAAATACACAGAGAATATGAAAGCTCACTAAATGCTTGTGAGATGTTTCTGCAGATGGATGTTTGTGATAGACCAGAGTCCTCACAGCTGCACTGTTGCATTTCCCCATTTTTCTGCAAATATGTCACTGTTGTGATCATTTTTATTACCTTCACCAAGAAGGTTATGTTTTTGTGTGTGCGTGTTGTCATTCTGTCTGTAAACACAATAGCTCCAAAAAGTTGACTGAATTGTGATCAAACTTTGCGAGGGTGCAGAGTCGGCTCATGTTAACAATTCATTACAATTTGGCTTACCTCCACTAACGACTTCAACGTCATCTTAATGATTTATTAACAAAAAGCCTTATAGCTTCAAAACTGTATTGTCAACATACAAAACGTATGATATAAAGATTTCAAATATCATGTCACACTTGACCTCTGACCTCACTTTTACACTTGTACACATACCTTTCTTTAAAGTTGTCCCCAAAATATGTTATATCTGTGTTATAATGTGTTATATCTTTAAAGAAAGTCTTAGCTGCCTAGTTAGTTAGAAATATACTATAGCATAATATTATATAATAAGCTCAAATTATTCATGTCCAGTTATTTACAATGCAATGCTGTTTATCCATTACCTACTCCTACATGATGTTCATATACTATTGCCTTAGAAGTAAATACTCGGACGGCTTCTTGTTTCGGCTGCTACATCAGGAAGTGAGCACATCTCTAATGAGACTGATCACAAAGCCTGAGTGAGCTAACCTCCAGTGTTTCATTAGTTTACGGTCACTTAGTTCTCCTGTGTGTTCTCCTGTGTGTTCTCCTCTGCTTTAGAAACTCGTAGCAGTCTTAAAGATCCTCTTCCCCTCTCATAACAGTTATTCATTATAGATGATCTCTTTTAAGGATGCCAGGATGCTTTGTAAATAACTGTTATCTTTACAGGGATTTGTCTAATGGAGAAGTTCAGACAAAGTTGTTATTGCTTGCTATTGCTTAAAAGAATAATCTCAGCATTAGGAAATGCACTTTGCTAATAAAAGCTTTTTGAATAAGGTCCCACTGAGTACTTGGAGACCATTTTTCTTTGTGTGGTACAAATGTTTACTTTGACTCCTGATTATAATTTTGTGATCAAAGGACAAAATCAACGCAACCTTGCGAAACACAGTTTTGATCATAACTCAAATATTCTCATGAAGTAATTATGATAAAATTGTGCATACCACATGTGACCTTTTGAATATAATGTTCAGCATGAAGACTTTTTGTGTCAGTATTTAAAACTATAATCCAAGAACGGTTTATGCAACCACATTTCTGAAATGTTTTTCAATTAATGAATCAATGAATGATGTTTTCACTCTAGTTGACTCTGTCTTGTCTGTCTGCACCAGCTTCTGCTTTTTGCCTTCCTTTGTTTACCGGCTAGTCTCTGTCTGTCAGTGTGCTGCTGGAGAGTTGGTGAACAACAGGTTTTTGGAGCTTTTCTGTTGAAAATAGCTGTGCTGCCACCAAAACACCAACAGACACGTCTCTTGGATACTTACTTGTAAACCGTCATTGATTGTAAATGTGTTTTAGATTTTAGATGCTTTTTCTTGCAGCTTTTCTTCCCTCTAAATCAGTCATGAATGTGAAACTGACAGCTAGAGTATTGATTTTTTTTTTTAAGTTGTTGTTTTTTGTTTCCATGCAGTTGTGGCCCAGCTTTTTTTTTTCTGTTTTCCTCCTTTTCTGAGTAGCTGATACTATGTCATCAACTAATCGGAGCTAAACTGATGACTGAAACGTTGATCTACAGAAGATGTAAGAATCTGAATGAACAGTGTGATGCCATGAGCTGATTTAGAGAGTTTAGTTTTTTGTTTTTATTTGTAAGCCCAAGTTATACTAAGCAGTAAGAAACAAGAGGTGCAAAAATGACTGTTTTGTGTCTCTCTTGTTTCTTGTCTTTTGCAGACCTCGCAACACAGCGGCAGTGTGTGCTGGCCTGCAGGCTCAGATTTTATCCTGTTACAGGGACAACAAAGACCAGACCTTAAAGTGTTCTGACCTGGCCAAAGAATACATGCAGTGTATTAATGCTGCAAAAAAGGTGAGAGCTTTTCACAAATCTGCAAAGGATACAATAAAGAGTGTCAGGGATGGTGCAAAGGGTTGATGTGTCATAAATGTAACGCTGAAAACAAAAAAATTAGATTATTTTTTTTCATGTTATGAGGACTCTACCTGTTTTTTTTTTTTTTTTCATTTTATTTCCTCTAGAGGTGCAAAATAATCTAAAGTAAAAGTGTTTTTATTTTGAAAATGCATTTTGATGTTTGTAAGGATTTATTCCTTTTTATGAAGTTAGGGATGTAAATTAAAAGCAGGCATAGGATAACTACTAGTCATTTACCTTAAATGTGTAATCCCGCCCCCTCACTGCTAAGTTCTTTTTTTTATTAGTCGCTTCAGGTATTTCTAAGGTTTTTGTTGTTTTTTTTTAGTTGGTCTATATGAGCTACTTTTCAATAGTCCATTTATTACCTGCAGTAGATGGTGTTGGCACAACCTGGTTTGGAGAAGCAGCCTAGGGTAATGCATGGAAGCTAAGCAGTGTATACATGAGAACTGGGACGGCACTGAAAGCCACCTTGATTGAAGCATATGTGATATTTAAAATGTTTCCATTGCTTCTCTTGCCGTTAGACAGCCTTTGAGGACAGGAAGCTGAAGCCAGTTTCCAAAACAGTAATTTCAGTTTGCAGAACACAAGTTTGCAGGACGACCGCTGAATGACTTAGGTAGTTTAACACGTTTAATCAAAAACACCAAAGTCACACAATACCACAAACAAATGAGCAGATCGAGCATGTCCCGTTTTCTGTGAGGGGAAAATTACTGTTTTTGTCAACAGAGTCTGGTGGCTTTAATGAGACTTCAGGCTTCAGTTCCCAGTATAAAAGGACTGTCTGTTGGCCAGATAAAGCCATGAAAAAACTTTAACTATAGCTTCCAAATAATCCAACCTAACACTTTAATGCATTCCTGTCATCAAAGGAAGTGCAGGGGAATTCTTGATGATGACGGTGTCCCTGCAACAATAGAAAAGGACCGTTAGAGTTTGCTTGGGTTATGTGGCTGATTTTATCGTTAACTTTTTTCAGAACTGTGTCAAAATTGCAGTGCTAATAAAGATGTTCTGGTGTGTTATATCAAAAAACAATGTGTAAAAGAGTGACACAAACACAGCCCCTTAACTATACGTTGCATTAATGGTAATTTATTTTATTTTTTTTACTCTGCTTCTTACTATTTTTTAGTAAGCAGCAGAGTGTCTTCTTCACATCTGATTAGCTGCCTTGCCATGAACTAAATTAACAGCAGAGACCCCATAGATGCTACTTCTCTCTGACACTCTCGGACCTGAAAGTTGTTGTGAAAACTTTGTAGACAAAATGATCCGTGCAGTGTTTTTAGATGCAGTTTGGAGACAGTTGTGAGGTATAATAACTTGTTAAAAAAGGATATATACATTAACAGGTTGCTTGATTAGGTACAACTTACTAGTACCAGGAGATGGATACACTCTGGTCATAAACTGATGGACATGGTGGGCAATAATACTCAGTCTATTAGTCAGTTAGTTAATAACTGAGTCAAGGGGCTTGATTTTGCCTGGACTATATTGCCCGCACCATTACCCCACCACCAGTTTGAATCTTTGACACTAGAGAGGATGGAGCCATGCGTTATGTTGTTCTGACCCTGCCATCCAAATGCTGGAGCAGAAGTAGGAGACTCATCAGACCAAGCAGCATTTTTCTATTGCCCAATTTTGGCGAGTGTGTGAGAATTGTATTATGAGTTACTGATGACTTCCTATGAGCTTGAAGCAGGCTGGCCATTCTCCTCTGACCTCTGACATCAACAAAGCATTTCCACCCAGAGGACTGCCGCTCACTGGATATTTTCTCTTTTTCGGCCCATTCCCTGTAAACCCGAGAGGTGGTTGAAAATCCCAGCAGATCAGCAGTTCCTGAACTACTTAAACCAGCTTGTCTGGCACCAACGGCCATGCCACATTCAAAGTTTCTTAAATCGCCTTTCTTCCCTCTTCTTGACACTTGGTTTGAACTTCAGCATTTCATCTTGACATGCCTAAAGCATGCAGTGAGTTGCTACCATGCGATTGGCTGAGGGGATAACTCTGCTAACAAGTGATTGAACAGGCGTACCTACTAAATTGACCTTTGAGTGTATTTGGGGATCTTTAAAATCTGATATTTTCATTGAAAGTAGAAAGTATCCATATTAACATTCTTATATGTTCTTTGGAACTGACGAAGACTTAATGGAGTCGTTGATTTGATTTCAAGTCAGCAAAAGAGCATCACCCAGTTAGACGCAACAGTAATGTCTGCAACATTTTAAGAGGGTATGAAACCAACCCACTCACTCTGTAGACACTGTCTGACTGTAAATAAGATTATATAGTAGTGAGGATGGGTTTTATAGGCTTTTTAGTGTTTATTTTATTTATCATCTGTTTAAGCTTGTTTCCACCTCGCCCCTCATCACAGTAAAGAGGACGTATTTTATGTGACCAGACATTACGGCCAGATTTGTATTTTATCTTTAGTGTCAAATTATTTTTTTAAAGTCACTTTAAAAATTCCTCGTGTTGCACTGCCGTTCAGCCTCGCACATAGATTAGCAGGTTTGAAGGTGGACGCTTCAAAGCCAGAGCGAATTACCAATTATGGTTACACTGAGCTGTGCAGGTTTTTGAAGATTAATATACCATATATCTTCCAATAGTAGCCCTGGCATTTATTCAAAAAATTATTCAGCCGGCCCGGCGTTTAAAAGAGATCAACGGTTGTTGGAGAGCGGCTCTTATTCCCTTCTCAGACGGAATGGACGTTTTGACTTTCTTCCTTTCTCGATAGCATCTGATGACAAAGCATTTTTGACACAAAAGGTGTTTGCCATATGATTTAGTGCAGGGGGCGGTAGCCCAGATGGTACGAAAAGAGTAGTAGCATACGGAAATGGCGGTGGGACATTGGAGATCAGCGTTTACAGACCGGCGCTTAAAGGAGAGTTTTCAAACCCAGCGTTTATTAGAAATGGGCGTCAATAAGAGACAGGCCACTACTAGAAGATATACGGTAAATAGATGCTGGAGCATCAAAAAGCAGTCGAAGGTTACTAGTTAAACAATTAAAAAGCAATAAGAGAGGCATGTAAAGCTTTTTATATCTGATCTAACTTCCAGTAAGTTGGAGTTACTTTGTCTCGAGTAAGTCCGTTTCATTTCTGCCTGGCTCATTTTCTAAGCACTTAGTTTTTCTTTGTTTTGCTGCTAATAAGTGATCTTTTACAGGAGATATTCCCTATATCAACTTTTTTTTTGTCATCTGTTCTTTGTTTTTTGGTTTACTTCTGTAGCCATAGGGCTCCTGAGATTCTCAGTCTGTCTCTGATGGTTCGGCTCGGGTTATCTACTATTTACTGAATCTTCACTCTTTTTATCTCTCTCATCTCCTTATATTTTTATCCACAATGGAAAACTCAGATATACATTCACTTAGAAAAATTGAACCTTTATACTTTACTTTTTTTGGCACCGCCTAATATTGAGTTCAACGTATTGCTGTTTTATTTAACAGCATCGACAAAGTCCTGTGTGCATTTCTACAGCAGCTACAAGCCGACAGAACGTTAGAGAGAAAATGTGAGGAGGAAGCTGCAGGACGAGCTACTGGAACCTCTGGAAGTTTGTGCGGTAGAAGCATTTGAAGGTGTAGCTGCTCATTATGCACTCGAGCAGCGTATTACTGTAACTCATGCTGGTCTCTGCTCACATCTCCTCTGTATTGCTCAGGGGCAGTGAGGCTTACCCTGGAACACAGTAATACAACGTGTGATAATCAGCTTGCTGAACATTGATACCTCTGCTGTTGTACTGATGTATTGTGTGCATGCATACATGTGGTTGTGTGCGCTTTCTGCAGCGTCTGAACTTTTGTTTATGTCTCGTATGACAGCATGCAGTCACAAATTCACGTTTTTAAATGTGCAGCGATGTTTATGGTCTTATATTTGTTGCTTACTAGGATTTGTGTGTGTGTGTGTGTGTGTGTGTGTGTGTGTGTGTGTGTGTGTGTGTGTGTGTGAGAGCGAGAGAGTATGCGAAAGAGAGTGGGAGACCTTCCTCCTCATATTAGCTGGTGTGAGATAACAAGGAGTGAAGGGAAGACTCTTTGAAGACAGTCTTTAAAGACTACAGCAGAGCATAATATTACGTATGTGTGTTTGTGGCGCGTGAATAGCTTGCTACATTGGAGCTTCTTTAACCTACTCATCAAGGTCTTTCCTCTTGATTGGCCCCCGAGGCATCTCTCTGACTTGCACCCTCTCAATTTGGAAGTTTATAAAGTTTTTCCTCCGTTTTGTGTCTTTTAAAGCTGTCACACTTAGTTTGGTTATTGCTGATAACTTTTTCCCAGCGCAGTAGCAGCGGCACAGTTAACTCGCTAAGTGCTAGTGAGACAACAGTTAGCAGAAGCAAACAGGTAGTTTTTAAAAATAATTGCTTGTGTTTTCTAAGAAGAGCTTTTAACTTACAGAGTATCAGTCTGTCCTGTTGTTAAGCAAAGAGCATTGTGAAACCATTTTACCTGCTTTGGTCCAGATTAAAGGGATGACTGTTGCAGTGGAGTGGGAACAACAAGACAGCCCCAGAAACCATTACAGCTGCCTCCAGCGTACTGGTTATGTGTGTTTCTGACCCGAAGTACAGTTTGATAGCTGTTCCTTTCTTGTTCATGGAGTTTACAGTCATAAACTCCATGAACAAGGCCATGTAGGATTTAGAAACTGATATCATTTGAAGGTTTGTTAGTAATTGCAATCTAATTTAGAAATGCAGACGGATTACCAACATGTTGCAGTCACTCTGAATGCATCACCACCGACGAGTGCAACCCATTTGCAGCACGTTTCTTTGGGACTCGGCTCCACTGGTTGCCATATGGTTGTATTCTAGATAAAAACAGTATTGCTGAGCGTCTCTGTCATTTAGCGTTTCAAGCGCTGTCCTGCAGCAAGTATGACATTTTTTTTAAATTTCTGTTTCAAATCTATGAGGTTCTGGGTGAGTTAATCACTGTGTTATCACAAACAGATTGCACATAATTTCTAAACTGCTCCCATTCAATCCCAGACTGATAGCAGAGTGACTGTCTCACTAATGTTTTATCTGCATCTCCATGCATCAAAGACACTTTAAAAACAGCAACTCACTGCGATTGGTCACAGACCTGCTTCCCTAGAGCCTGGGGAAAATTCATAAATGTGTTTCATGTTGTTTATAAGCAGAGCTGATGAGTAATGTCTTCTGTATTGTGACTCAAAGTTTTAATCCTTTCCAAATTTTGCAGTGGACTGTACCACGCAAGAGGGATTACACTACAGCTGGTTAGTTATTTAATAATGATAGGAAATGAGGACGTCTCGGAGGGGAGAGGAACACGTGGTGACTTTTCATTCCTGAGCTTTTAAGTGAGTGAAAGAGGGTTTAATTGGGACAAAATTGGTCCCGTTCCTTTTTTGTCTCTCAGCAGAGGTGACTGTGATGTGTTTTGATCAGTGCCACAGCAGGTCAGTAGGCAGACATGCATATCGCAGACGTCTTCCTGCTGGGTTATTCTTCCATCTTCACGTGTACCCATGTGCATGTGTTTGTGTGTTTGATGGCAAATGAGAGGAGGATCCCACAGAGCCTGCAGAGATGGTGCAGACAACCTCTAGTCATTATCCTCTGGGAGGCTGTGCCTGATGTGGGCACTACTACATGTAACGCTTACACACTGTCCAGACACTCAGTGGGATTCTCTAATCATTTATCTGCACTCTCAGATGTGAATACATACACAACACACACACATGTTGTCTGTGCGCCTGGTGGGATTCTCAAGTCATTTAGCCTCAATCTAAGAGACAGCCTGCTTCTGATCAATGTCAGACGCTCATGCTCACCGTGGAGAGAGGAGTGAAAGACAAGAAGCGAGACAGACATGAGAGAGTGCTACTAAAGAGATTTGTAAAAGTCATTTGGAATATTTGTGCAGAGAAACGGAGCAGACTAAAAATGTACCGAAAGGTAGAAAAAAACGCATGGAAGAGGCCTTTTATCGGAACCATCTAAATAATGCACCGCTTTAGATACATTTGTGTCATACGAAACATATTTCACGGAAACATAAATATTACATATGACAGGAATTTAACATGCACTTTGATACTGTGTGCATAAAGTTAACCAGCAGTGAAATCAAGATCTTAGAAATAAAGTCACAAGCAAGCTGTTTGTACATCACTGTCAACTTCAAACGTTCAGATGTTAGATTTAAACAGCTCATGTGGTCTCTGTGGTTACGGAGAATTGAAGCCTCTCCCACGTCGAAATTGGTTAGACAAGCAGTTTCTGAACATGCAAATAGAGTGCAATGAATTCATAATTCAGTCTAATAACAGGCATCATCGCGTTTGAAGTCGTTTGGCTTGTGAACCAGCAAGTGTGCTCTTAATCTCAGCTCACTAAAACACCTACATGGGAAAATATAGATGCCGATAGAATGAAGGATACGGCACCACGTATGACCATCAACAGGCAGGGCTCGTTGTATCCCAGACTTAGTTATATTTGAATTTTTTTGAGAACCTTAGGTAGAAGCTGCGTTAAAGCTGAAACCAGCTTTTTTTTATAGCTTAACAGCTATAACACCGAGATATTTGTGCAAAGCTGCAGTCATGGTAAATGATACGCAAATGCAGAGTTTTTGTTACATTTCTTCTACAGGTTATTAGTGATTTCGATTTGCATCTTTGAATCTTGCTTTGCCCGTGTAGCCTGTTAGCTGTCCTTGTTGACGACTCCTCTGCCCCTGACAGCCATGGAGAGGTGCAGTGGGGAGTTGGAGGGCTTTGTGATGAGATGTCAGAGTTGTCAGCGATCTCGGTGTAGGACATTCACCAAAAGAATCCCAGCGCACTGAGCCCAATTAGCCTCGTTCTGAGGGAGGAGCCACAATTAATACCTTAAATTCCCTTCTGTGCAATTTTTTTTCTGTTTGTTTTATAATTGTTGTTTATTTCTAGTGATTCAATCTAAAATGCCATAGAAGGTCGTTACACCGTTAAGCAAGTCACTGACAGTCATAGCAATTGAGGCTATGGGTAGATTTAATAGCAGGTAAGAGGGAGGACACCTGTCTGTGTGAGGTGGAGCTTTTCTCTGAATTTTTTTAATTGACATTGTTCCAGAGACATGTTTTCAATACTCAGACTCCCTCATTTATATGAAAATGGATCTGGGTGGCTTCATTTCAGGGCCGCGTTGTAGTCAGTGAATAGGAGCTTCCTGTGGACATAACGAGAAACGTTGTAGCATTTTTGTAGCAGGGCACACAGTTGTGATTCACAACGGCGTGGCCCGTCGTGCCGGAAACGCTGTGCTGTTTCTGCGGCACACAGTGCTTTGTGTGCTGGTATGATTCTCGGAGGATAGCCCACCAGAAGATAAGGGGAAAGAGAAAATTGTTTCATCTTCTTTTGATAAGTCTATTCTCAAAGAAAGTCCACCCAGACAATGTTGATATACTGATAATAAATGTGTATCTGTAGCCGATCTGAATGCACAGCGACTTTTGCAAAGCCAGTGAATCACAGCAGTGTAAAACCTCATATTGATTTCTTTTCTTTTCTTTTTTTTTACCTTCAGTTTTATTGTTGATTGAACAGGAGTCATGCCGGTACAGAGATCACAGCAGCTCAGTCACTCTGCTGGTAGATAACAAAATAGACAAACAAAGTGGAGAAAAATACAAAGAAGAGGCTCAGGACAACGAATTGGACTGAAGAAGGGAAAAAAAAATACTCGTTGTGGATACAGAGAGATCTGGAGCCGGCTAGATAAGGAGGCTAGATGTGAAAGGCCAATGAGAAATAAACAGAAAGGCCTTGAGAAGGATCGGACACCGAAAAAGATGGAGTAGAAGGAGAGCGAAATGAAAAGACACATTAAGGTTTGAAGTTAACCTGAGATTAAATGGTGACATGTAGGGACTGGAAATTGGTTTAAGTGGAACAAACACCGAAAGAAACTAAGAAATGTTCAGGGAGAAAAACTAGAGATGGACTGAAGCGAGAGACGGGCAAATAAACAGGAAGCAGAAAGAACGAGTAGAGTCGAGGGAAAGTAAAAAACATGATAGCAAACAGTGAGCAATTGAAGAAGCAAAGGGAGAAAATGGGAGATCCACAGAAGGGAGGAGAAAATGATGAAGAGAGAGGAGGTGGACAGTTAAAGAATAGAGGTAAGATGATGGGGAAGGAGAGAAAGGAGGATGGATGGGGGAGGCGGCATGAGGCAAGTTGGGGAGATGATGGGGAGAGAAATAGGTGACTGTCAGGAGGTAAAAAGCAAGAAAGGGAAGATGAGTTGATACCATGAGGAGATAAGTGTTTATGAAGGACGTGTTGGAGATGGGCAGGGGATGAAGAGATGTACACAGATGTACACAGACAGAGAGAGAGAGAAAGGGGCATAGACGTTGGCCCCTCAGCAGTCAAAACTTAATGAAGAAGAATGAGGAGCTTCGGCTTCCTGCTGGACCGGCTGCTGACCACACGCACATTCTCACTTAACTATGCACTCCTCAAGTTTTGACACAAAATTTATGAAGCGAACAAATAGTTGGACTCCTTTCACCTCATTGCTATGCATGAATAAATATTACAAAGTGTCTCGTAGCTTTCTTAAAACTAGGCCTAATTAACGACCAGAGTTTCTCTCATTTTTTAAATATTTGTTCCGAGATAAACCGTCTGAGATTAAACACTCAGGCATAGGCGTTTCAGACCAACCTTCTAAATTAGTGTGAGTTGCTTTAATTGGGGCTGAAGTCTACGCAGGGCTTTTATATCCGCTTTCCAAAGGCAGAACTTTTCTGCAAAGTTGATGTACCATAGAGCAGATAGTACTTTTCATCTCTTAGCTCTCTATTTGTGACTCCGTGACTTCCTGCCCACTAGAGAGAACGAGAATAAAACCTACAAAGAAAAGATGTTAAATCATAACAAATTGTAAGGAGGCAGTGTTCAGTGTTTTTTATGAAAGGTGTTGAATTGATTTTTTTTTTTTTTTTTAAAGTGACATTCATTTGGAGCCCATTTATGTCAGACTCGCGTTTCTGTTCTGCTCTCGCTTGTAGGTCTGTTTGTGCCTCATTAACGGTGACTGCCTACAGACACTGAGGGGAAAAAGTCTTAAAGAACTGTTGAACTTTTTCTCTTCCTCTGCTCACAGTTTTAAGCAAAAGTTTACAAAGACTCAACAAAACACGGTGGTTAAACATGCTGTGTAATGATGGTCTGTTGACCGAAGCAGGTTATTATTATTATTATTATTAATGGGGTACTACGAGTTAGGCATCTAATGAAGCAGTTATCACCATGATTTATTAGCACTATTTTTCCTGCTGCATATTTTGCCCCACAAAGTCTGATGTAATGACTAGCTAGCCAGCAAAATGCACATCAAATGATTTGTTGTAAAGTTTACATCCTACGTTGCGTGGAGATCAGGGGCAGTACCTCTGGATTGGCAGACCGGGGTGGTGGTTCCCATCTTTAAGAAGGGGGACCGGAGGGTGTGTTCCAACTACAGGGGAATCACACTCCTCAGCCTCCCTGGGAAGGTCTATGCCAGGGTGCTTGAAAGGAGAGTTCGTCCGTTAGTCGAACCTCGGATACAGGAGGAACAATGCGGTTTTCGTCCCGGCCGTGGAACAGTGGACCAGCTCTTTATCCTCTCGAGGATACTTGAGGGTGCATGGGAGTTTGCCCAACCAGTCTACATGTGTTTTGTGGACTTGGAGAAGGCATTCGACCGAGTCCCTCGAGGTGTCCTGTGGGGGGTGCTCCG
>VURO01000670.1:22780-39717 GCA_015108175.1 Pelvicachromis taeniatus | reverse complement strand
CCTATGAACACAAAGACTTACCGTATTTTCCGGACTACAAAGCGCACCTGAATATTAGCCACACAACTTGAAATTATGAAAAAAATCGTATTTTGTTCATACATTAGCCGCACCAGACTAAAAGCCGCAGGTGCGCTAGCGGGCTAGAAGCGCTAGCGGGCAGGCGGGCTAGTTGCTAGTAGCGGCGGTGCACATCTAGTCTCTTTTTCGCGCTAATTCGTACGGCACTACTTTGGCTGGCGGACGGACATGTGACCAACATATCACTCTTTTCCGTGTCTGATCACATGCCTTTCCACCAGGCAAAATGGCGGAACAAACCAAAACAAATCCTCTTACGATGTCACAAAAATCATGAAAAAGCCTTAGAAAAGCCGCACCAGACAATAAGCCGCAGGGTTCAAAGCTCGTTCAAAAAGTAGCGGCTTATAGTCCGGAAATTACGGTAACCCTAAATACCCCTGGTGTGTGTGTGAGTGTGTGTGAGTGTTTAAACTGTCTCTGTATGTCTTTGTCTGATTGGGGTTTGGATTTCTCTTGTTATGCATTGCATGATATTGCTGTATTGATTTGCACTTTAATGAATATTTATTGACAAAAAAAAATAAACATTAAAAAAAATTCTGTCCTTGTCTTTGTCAGTTTAGACATTATTTAGTTTCTCTATAATACTCATTCATCTGTTTATAGGGAAGTGTTGGTGTCAGCGAGGCGGGTCAGAGCGCTGTGGATGATGGCGCTCCCTCCAGAAGGTGCAACTATGACCGACGCAGAGCAAATGACACTTTTTATACCAGTTATGTTACGCAGCGTGTTGATTATTTGTGTCCAATGAAAAACGAGTCAAACTCAAAGGTCATATGTATTGTAACATGAGTAGTTACATAGTCCCTTCCATAATATTGACACTGAAAAAAAGTGAGTGAACAAATTAGCAAAAACTTTTGTACAAAAATCGAATACAAACAACTTTTTTTTAAAATGGCCTGCAGTACTATAGATACACATAGACCAGGAGTATTAATGGTGTTAGCTCGCATTATTGTTTGAATACCTCTTAAAAAACAAAGGAAGTTTTTTTCAGGTATTCCTTCCGTCTGATAAGAAAAACTGCTGTTTCCATTCGGCTGTTCTTCCCTTATTTCCTCCACTTTCCCTGCGAGACTTTCCAGGATCATAGTGTCCACGAATACTGCGCGTGTCTGTGCGAAGCCGTTCACCGTGATCACTTAAAGCAACTGTCCCATGCTGGTTCCACATTGCAGTGTTTGAAAGAACAGAAGGAAGATTTCCGTTTGCCCAGATGAGATCATTCATGAATGCAGTCATTGGATTAATAAGCTCATAGTCCAGCAGGGTGTAGGTGCTGTCACAGAATCAGGTAAGTGAGAGAGGGCACAGTGCTGCAGACACATGCACTTCCACCTGGGGGAGTTTCTGTTCAGCTGTTAAGACAGAAAGACATCATGTGGTCATGGCATGTGCCCAGTGATGGCCAGTGAGGAGTCCAGGTGATTCATCCTTGCCTTGTTGTCTGATGGCCATCACTCCACTCCATCAGCGTACATGACAGGAGGAGGTAAAATGAGGGCGTCAGGAGCTAAATCTGCACCTCCTGTTGACATAACCTCCGGCCTGTAGAAGAAAAAACAGGACAACAGCTCAGTCTTTCATCTTTCACCTCATGTTTTTCACCCAGTGACTCATTCTTCCCTCGAGGGGAGGGCGTATGTAACCGCTTCGATTTCAATCAGCTCGACATTATTTTATCTCAGTGAAAATCAGGTCACCACCAAAGTAAAAAGCAATAAAAGCTTTACATTACCCATATGCTGTTATTGGTAATATTTGGTATATACAATATACTAGGCTTTTGGGGGGCATGAGTACCTAGGTTGGCCTTGACCTTCACTGTTTGCGAAGCCGGCCCTGAAAAAACTTCCAAGAAACCATATCGAGTAATATGTCATTTGAAAGTGCATGGAGAGAGCGGTTTTTATTTTTTCAATATGACACCCTACGACATGACAATGGCACCATAATAGACTGACATCATAACATTGTAATAAAAGCAGGCTGTGATAAACACCACTTAAACATCCCAGTTTTAGCCCTTATAGGGAGCTGGGGAGGAGTTGCGCTCTCTCAGTGCTCTTGTTATGTAAATGCTGTCGTGTTGCCTACAGAGGAGGGACCTCTTTGGGGTGAATCAACAACTCATTGTTCAGGAGTCAACCTGGCTTAACTTCCTGGTAGGACAAAGCTCATCTGACTTTCTCTCAATGATTAAAAAAAAAAGACATTTACTCTTTTCATGCTTATCAACCTGTTCCAGGCAAAAAGGAAGGAAACCTGTCCGTCGACAGGTCGGACGGCATGTTTGACATTTTTCTGTGTGTGCGTTATTCTTTCTGTACTTACTTGTGATTTGCTTCTTGCGCCACATTCACAGAACCCGCAGAGTAACCTGAAGATGTATTAATATTGCAATTTAAAAATGAGGTTATTAAACACTTTATAATAACACTTAATACAGTTTAAACGTCACTTACTTGTTTGTTGTTCAGTAGGACTGTTTAGAAAAAAAAAGACATGGAAACATTGAAACCTTTCTTGGGTTCGGGGAACGTGTGTTTCTATAAGTGTGTGTATTATTCTTTGTCCACTTACACGTGACGTGATTCCTCCAGCGCGTGACCTGAAAGTGCATCAGCATTGGGGTTTGAAAAATGTGCTCATCAAATACATTAGTGACTTTTTAAATGTGCTTTTTAGGGCATTACTTACTCATCACTGGTTCATTGGTGCTGTTAAAAAGAAGAAAAAAGAAATGAAAAGGGAGCTGTGGATGTGTGTGTACGTGCACGCTCATGGGTCACATTTTTCTCCACCATGCCTACCTTGCAGCTGGCTCCACAGATTTTTGTGAACGGAAAAATGTTGCCAACTTCTGAAGTGCTCTATCAGGACAAATAAGGAATTGTATGAGTCTGCACGAGTCTGTATGCGTTTGTGTAAGAACGAAACAGGTGAACTCACTGGTTGTGGGAGCTGTCGTGAGCCATGTCACTGTGACTGTGCTGGTGGTTTATGTTCAGCTCTTTGTTTCCTAAAGAACAAATCACGCAAGTGACCGATAAATAACTGGATACAAGTGAACGTACCACGGTTACATCAAGGAAACGGTTTCCAAGTTAGCAGACCTAAGATCAGCCATTGCATAGTTCACTAGTTAGCAGCTTCCTGTTTCAGCACCTGCTTGTCTAATGAGTCACGCTGCAGGGAATTAACATTTAAAGAATGCAGTCATGAAAAGTCCATTGTTCATTAAAGAAGTTTAGAAGGGCGCAGTTTTGTAATTTCACAACATCCAGTAAATTTAGTCCAGTGTAGAAGTTCTGGCGTCCCCATTCACCGTGGAAAAGAAATGAAATGAGATGGACCTGGAGGACTCAGATTGAGTGTTTTTGGGCGTTTTGAAACGGAGGACGCTCACACACTCACAGTTGTGTTGCAACCTCACATAAGTCTTTCTGTGTTTCTCTGAAACGGCTTATCTGGTGCAAAATATCAAGTCTGTAGTATCTTTGTTTACAGTATCTGTTAACCCACATCAAGATTTCAAATTGAGGAAATAAACATGACAAACACAAGTGTCTCCTTCATGTTTGTTGTGTACTGAAAGGTGGCTTTTAAGGGAGTGATTCAAAAAGCCATACTGCTTTGTTGAACGTATGTTTCCAGTGAACAATGAAAGATCTTCCCACACTTGGTTTTTCACACTGGGGAAGGACAGAGTTGGGAATGGTGCTGCCTAAGTTGGGATGTCTTACCCACATCTGGCATGGAGAATGTCCGGGTATGACCTCTGCAGAAGGAAACAACGCCAAACAAAATGTTAATAACAAACCGATCACCTTAATTGTTGTCCTCAGTAGAACCAAGCAGCGGAAACCAAAGCTACTCACAGTACGCCCTGTGCACTTGGAGTGTCAGGACCAGAGAGAGGCTCGTCGTCACCAGTCCACTCCTCGCTGTCGTCTGTGACTGAGCATGGCAACATCAAAAATATTAATCTGCTGTTGAATAATTTCAGAGTATTTTGTTATCTTGGGTTAAAAACTGGAAACACTTACAGCTTTCTCCTGGTATCTGGTAATTGTTTAAGTCACTGGGGGGAATAAAAATCATCCGTAAATAACCTTTAAACTTAAATAGCAGCAGTAGAAGGTTACACATGGGAGCTTAAACTCTTACTGTGAAATCATGCGGGTACCGTCCAGCTCGATAAAGTTATTGTTTGACCTGGGAAGAGTTTTCCTGCCCAGCTGTAACATCTCCTTGATGTCCAGCTCCACATGATCAACTGCGACGTACCCGTCTGAAAAAACATTCACATGGTCGTCGATGGTGTCATGTCACATGTAGCACTTATGTCTTCCTGCTTCTCTCGCATGCTTTTAGCCTTTTTATCTCGACCGATTGTTCTTTTAACTCACAGCTGTTGTTGCCGTCTCTGGCCAGCCACTTCCCTTTGGGGCAGTTTGCTGTTCGGATAATGCTGATTGTGTCTCCTGTCTTGACGGGGAGATCGGTCTTTCGTCCCTTTGTGGTTACAATTGCTCGTGCCTGGTAAAGGGCATCCTCCTGTCCTGTGATCTAACAAACACACTTACAGGTTAACACTGAAAATCCCTCCACTGGCACACGAATGACCTCAATAAACAATGTTCATGTAGCACGTTTGAAAACAATGCTACACGAGGCTTTATAACACAAAACAAATACACGTGTTCACTAGTTGGATGGTGGGTTAATCGTGTAATTTATGGTATTAAAGAGGCCTCCTGACAAACAGTTTGTTGTGGTGCAGAAGCACTGAGATGACCACCTCATTTGCCTGATGCACGCTGTTACACACCCATAGTTTAAGTGTCTTTAACCTGCTGTCATGATCACAGTTTTTACTCTCGATACATCATTTTGTTCCTGAAAAGTAAGAAATGTGCGTCTTTCTCAAAGCCGACAGGCTCGCTCTGATCTGGAGGTGTTTGAGTGACACGGCAGCCGTCTAACTGCCCCGTGGAGCCCCGTTATAATTTGATCAAGGAGCTTTGGAGAAAGCCAGAAGCAACGTCTCCGTCTCACTCCTGTGATCACAAAAGGAACACACACACACACACACAGATCTGTAGAGCAGCTTTTCAAACCATTGCAGTACAAAACTGCACTTTTGTTTGTTTGTCAAAAAGTCTGCTGAGCAAGATTTTAAACAGATCTCACTGTCAGTTAAACAGAAGCCCCTCCCCACAGCAACTTTAACTGCTGATCTATCGATCGATAGATAGATCTATCTATCAATGAATGAAAGAGAGGAGATACCACCACCAATCAGATCTATCTATCTATCTATCTATCTGTGGTGGTGGTATCTCCTCTCTTTCTCTTTCATTGATCAGTGGATATTTTATGTGTTCTGCAACGGCAACAACCCCACTGTGATTTCTCCACAGTGCACAGTCTCGTTACAAAAGGATGCTGTTAAAAAGGCTTCATGGTTTCATGATTGTCAGTCTTTGCTTTGAGACGATTATTAAAACTGTGTTTTGTCAGTAGAGGACTAGAGCAAAGAGGCGGCACACGGTGGCACAATAAATGCTGACATGCTTCTTGCATGTGCAGTACTTGCTCGAGCGTGTGACAAATATGCCATTAATCTCGTAATCCTGGGGTTTTACACTTAATGATATGAACTGCTGGGCAGCTAGCATTGACTCCATTTGTATCAGTGTTTCTGCTAAAACCAGCTGCCTGTTTCCCGGGAAAACAAAACAAAACGGAGTTAAAATAGACACAAAACCATATTTATAGAGTTTTTGCATCTTTTGGGGTTCATCCCTACATTAATTACAACAACACGGTTTCTGCTACAACAAAACATTAATCAGAGCATGGTCAGAACAATGATGTGCACAAATAAAGTCCACAGGTGTTCTGTCAGCTGTTTACTCGTATTGTGTTTGAGCTTGCACGTGTTGCTTACTTCAACTCTTCTACCGCCAGGAATGAATCCGGACAGGTTTGTATGCCCGAACATACACCCCACCCTCCCCCGATGTTTCCTAGCTCACCTTGAATTTCTTCTTCATCTCGTTCTCCCTCTTTTCCCTCTCCTTCTGTTCTTTCTTTTCCCGTTCTTGTTTCTCCTTTAGCTCCTTCTTCTCCTTTTCTAGCCGCAGCTTTTCTTTCTTTTTCAGCTCTTTGTCATCAGGCCCCTCTGCAGCTGCTTTCTTTTCAGTCCTGAGGAAGGCACAATGAAGTGTATCATCCAGTTAGAAAAGGACTACCGGTAAATAGCGGAGGAGATTACGAGCGAAACAAAAGCAAATCAAACTCTCATCACTAATTCCCCGGGGATAAGTGAAACGAAAAAGTCTTTGGAGAAAAAAAAAATTTAAAATTAGGCCTTACTTGCCAAACTTCCCCGCCTTGGTTTTCTCTTGAAGCTATAAGTAAGAATAAAGAATGTGGATTAATTAACTTTGCATTAAAAATTGCATAAAGAAGAAAGCGTTTCTTTTTGAAACTAAGCTCTTGACTTGACGCCACAGCTTACCGTTACCGGTGCTGACTCGACGTATGGATCTGTGGTTTAAAAAGAAGGACAGGGTTATGTACAATACCAAAGATGCAACATTTGTTTTTGTCAACTTTAAGGACCCTTGCAGGCATTACTGTGTGAATTTTAGCACAGTTCCCTTGATCTAAACAGCATCTTTCTGTTTTTGCTAAGCTGGTCAAATAATCCCACAAAGGTGGATGATGTGAGGAATGATTCTGATTTCACGTCAGCTCTGACTGCACGCTGTGAGGAGTCGCTCTCCTCTAGTATAAATAGTCTCTTACTCTTTAGTTCTCCTTTGCGCTTCTTGACTTTAGTCTTGACTTTTTTTCTGCCACCATCATGTGTGGCGATATACTCGTACGCATCGTCTGTGTTCTGATAAACATCGCCTTCTGCTTGGGGCCTGCGTGGGACAAAACGTTGACAAACACCAATGAATTCCACCTTATCGGGGATGAAGAACCATTTTAACGAGAAAGAAAATGGATTAAATGTGCACGTCTTACTCTGGCGCCTGTTGTAAGGCTCGATTGAGAGTATGAGATGATTCTGGTAGTGGATTACTTTGGGATACGTCACCATGCGGTGCCTCTGTGTGGATCTCAGTTTGCGGAACAGTTATCCCATTACTGAGAACCTTTGGCAGGTCATGACCGTCTGTGACATCTGGACCTGGGTACATCTCATACTCCAACTCTGGAATATGAACGTCTGAAGCCACGTCGTCAACCTCTGGGACATCAGGGGTGAAGGTCTGTGAAAACTCAAGTGGAGCAGGGATATCTGCACAACAGGCATAAAGGATTATGAAGCATTACATGACAACAGGCCGCTGACGTTTAGCTTTTCTCTAAATTGTGATTCTAGCACTGGTGACCACACCATTAACTTCCACCGCAGGTGGAGAAATGAATTCACTCAAGTTGGTAGAGTTAGGTATGGCAGGTTCCTTTAGAGAAGAATTCAGAGGTCCATTATCTGAAATAGTCATCTTGGGCGGAGGCGGGGGAATCACCAGCAGCTCTGGGACAGGGTCAGAGATTTCTTTCAACGGGGGCTGTCCTGCAAGGACATGACATTACATATGAACATATAACAGTTTATGGTTATGATTGTTAAAAGAATCATTCACCATAGTAACAGCAAAACTACATCCGGAAGTGAATTTCCCAACACAGAAATAGAGAGAAGGCGAGGAAAGAGTAAGAACTGCGTATGTAAGGAAACCTGCTGCCTTTTGAAACTGTACAAAGCGGTTTTGCTGTTGTCAAAGAAAAGATTAGAAACTGTGTCAAAGGTGCTCGTCTGTCTTTTGTAACATGAGACTTCATCATATTAAATGAGCTTGACACAAAAACCCTGTATGCACAATTTAAAAAAAAAAGTGCAATGCAAATTATAGCGAGCAGCAGACTTCCTGCACCGTGCTTCACAGACATTAAACTGTTTGTCACTGCACCTCTGACATAGCTGACATACCTCTGCAGCTCTGCCCTGCCCTCTGCTCAGTTGTTTCTGGCACAAAAGAAGAATGCCACCACCTGAGGCGACCCTGTGGCCAGGTATTTTCTGCAGCTGAAACCTTAAGCTAACAAATGATCTTTTGCAGGCTTGCAGCACATACGTGATTAGGATGAGATAAGTTCTTCTCAACCTCTTTTGAGGTGAAGTAAATCCACAGAAAGGTAAGAGGTGGGGAAGTAAGGAGACATGAGTAGTACTGTGGTTATGTTAATTGGACTTACGGTGCTCAATGCCGTTAACTTGTGCTGGTTTCGATGGGAGGCCACTTCCATAATCAATGGGTGGGAGTTCGGGGAGACTTTCAGTGGGGCTCTGACACTGTGAGGACTCCTCAGGTGGAGAATAGGATTGGATGTCACTTGTCAAGGGGCTAAGAGCAGGTGAGAAATGACAGCTTATTACTGACTGACCAAGAAACGCAAACGTTTCTTCATAACTGCTGGAATCAAACTGTATGTGTTCCTGCTGTTTGTGTTACCTGTTGCTCTTATTGCGTGCCTTCTGTAGAGCATTGAAAATCCTTTGGTCACATGGTAGTGGTCTTTTTACAGGACTCATGTCCTCAGCCCTCTCCAGGGCAGAGTGTGCTGAGATTGGACGCTCTGGTTTGGGAGATGGTGGGATAGATGGAGGCTTCTCCACAGCAGGTATGTGAATAGCATCTTTACCGATCTCAGTCGTGATCTCCGGCTTGGCGGGTGATAGAGATGGAGTGGAAACCAGGAAAGGAGAATCAGAGATGGCACCATTTGATGGAAGGTGTTGAGGGACACTGGGTGGAATGGGAATGACTTCATGTTGGCTGGGAACAGGGAAAACAGGATTTTCTACTTCAGCTGGGGTTTCACTGTTCAGGCTTGGGATTTCAGGCAGGGGGCTCTCAGGTATGAGAGGAGGAGGTGGGTTAAAGGCAAGAGATTCGAGAGCAGTAGAGGGTGGGGTCATTTCGACATCAGTGGGGCTGTCTGGTAGATGGGGCTCTGGGGTTGAATTGGGTAGTGTTTCATTACTGAATTCAGAAGGCACTGGGATGAGTGGAGCTGGTCCAGCAATATCTGAGCTTGGGGTGTCCAGGATGGGATCGGCCGAGAACACCGCTGAATCTCGTTTTGGCTTTTTGAACAGACCGAAGCCCTTCTTCTTCTCCGCTGTGACTTTAGGTGGAGGTGCGTCTGGCACCAGCTCTGCTGTACTCTCTTTCTGAGTTACAGGGAGAACCACAGGAAGCGCCTTGTCTTTGTTATTCACTTTCTTTTGATCCATGGAGTCTTCGAGACGAGTCTCCCTGTTTCCTTTGGATGTTTTGTGCTTACCACCTTTCCGTTTGCCGTCACTTTCGTCTTTAGTGATGAGAGGCTTTTTGCTCTCTTTCACATCATCTTTGAAGACCACTCTTGGGGCAAACAGTGTCTTTCTTTCCAAGTTCTCGCTGATGGTGCTCAGCAGGGAGGGGCGTGCGCCTGAAGGGAGGTGATGAGTGGGGCTCTGGGGAGGAGAGACCACCTTTGGCTTCTCTAGGAGAACAGGTTTCATCTTGGGTTTCTTCAGTGTGAATTCTTCTTGTTGAAACTTGGCCCTCAGGGTCCGAAAGTCCATCTGTTCCTCCTGATGAAAGTATCACACAGTACAACAGTCTCAACACAGGACCTAAATAAAGTAAATATTTTCCCCTAACATATTTGGAATAAGAAAAAACCCTAAAACAATCAGTTATTATTAAGAGGGGCGTAGTTCTGGTCTTTAGAAATGGTGCCATCACATTAGTAACAACGTTACAGCGTTCACAACTAAAACAGTGACTGGTGTTTTCATGTATCTGGAATTTCCATGTTTTTCTTTCTTTCCCGCTAAAATAAGAGGCACGACTGTTGGAGATCAATAGGTTTCAAGACAGTATTCAACACGACAAACGATCAATAAAGATGTGAAATAGAACCTCAATTCAGTCTCACTTTACTGGATGTTTTTCTCCAAATGTCAGTTTACAGCATTGTTAGTATTTATGTCTGCTAACACAACTTTAAATACATCAACAGCATATTATCCAATCATCATGATGATACCAGTGTCACAGGACATACCTGATCCATTGTGCGTGATAATATCCACAGAAACGACAAAAACCTCCTTTGTGAAGAAAGATGGTTAATCTTATTCAGCCTCTCATCCTGTGAAATTTATTTTTTTTTTAAAAAAGGAAGAAAGAAATTTTAAATACTATCTTCACTGTTCCAAGTTCCTGCGTGCGTCACCTCTGATCGAGACAACTCTGCGTCCCATGCGCACCCGAGATGGTTTCAGAGGAGGAGCGACACTGAGCGAAAACAGTCGGGCTCGTCAAACTAGTCCTGCGGAGGACTTTGCGCCACAGCACGATGACTGTCAACAGCGCCTGGATTTTTCTCCCTCTTCTTCAGGAATGTGGCCCGGCTGGCACGACGTGAGTCACCGTCATGAAACCAAACTGATGGCGATTTTTTTTTTTCATGTTTATTTTCAAAGTGATTCATTTAAAAATAAATAAATATGCCAATCTCTCGTATAAGAACAGCATATTTTGCTGTTGAGGATGTGGTATAATACTTTAATCTTTCATTTATCGACTTTATAAACTAATTAATCAAATTAAATCGCAGAGAAAATGAAGATGTAGAAATGAAGATGTTCGTTTCAGAGCGAACAGAAGTGTTCAAACACGCATTTATAATAATATGACATAAATACATTCTGTAAGCCTCGTCTTTATGTGGCAGCTCTGTAACTGCAGCGCACTCCAGCCTCTCATACTCTTCACTATCAAGCTGTGTACACTCACCGGTCACTTCATTAGGTACACTTGTTCATACTGAGGTGGATGTCTTTTGTCTTCAGAATTTGGTTTTATGACTGCATCACACAGCTGCTCTGCTGGACTGAGACGTGGTGACTGTGGAGGATATTTAAGAAAGCACTTTGAGATGGTTTGAGGTTGGACAATGAGCCCAATGAAGTCTGCATTTATAAAAACGTTTCACACAAACTTAAATCCGCCTTCATCCAGTGTGCAGATTAGAACATAGATAGCTGAGAATATATTTAATAAAAATAAGGTTTCATCATGTATAATAAAAAAGTTGTCTTTATGTAAGCAAAGAATTGACGATGTTCAGTTTTTTTTGTTTCTTATTAACCTGTAAGCATCTGCCTTTAAACAGGTCTGCAACCTTTTGGTTTCCGTGGAGACGAATACAGCTGTGGCGCTCTCCTGAAAAATACATAAAGATGGTCAAACTGCTGCTCATCTTGGACGATTTGCAGACGTCAGTTTTGACAGCTTTCACAGGTGAAACGTTCTCAAAGAAAGCTGCAGACAGTGGGGCTTTATGGATTATGGAGTACCAGGGACACTGTGTGAGGGAAGACACAAGCTGTCAGATATTATTTTTTAATGGTTAAGAAACCAGAAATTTCACCTGCACCGGTTACAGGTGGCAGAAATCCTACAGATAAGCATCTCAAATACCTGTCACTTCAAATTGAAACTAATCGCAGGACCAGATAGCACAGCGAGAACATTTGTGTGTGTGAATGGGCCCATTTAAAAATGTGTAAAGTTATAGTTGAAATATAGAACAGTGCATTAAGGTTGCACTCACGCCTGATCCCTTTCTGTGGGGGGAACGTGAGAATCGGAACAAGCGCAGGAAGGTTAGAGTTCTTGTTTTGCGGTTGCTTGCTAATAAAGCTTATGACAGCTCGCAATAGACTGTAGCAGAATGTGACAGGTCATTAAAGCAGTGTTAAATTATTGCAAAATGCTGTGGCACTTGATGGTGGTGGTGGTGGGGAGGGGGGTCACCTCTGCTAGGCACACACCATTAGGCTCACTCGTTCTCGCTCGCACACAAAAGCAGAGGCAGAAACAGACGTGCTAGTCGTTTGGGATGTGTTTATTTGTAACAGTAATACATGGTGGAATACGTAAATCAAGATAGAACCGGGAAGAAAAAAAAATCATCTAAAAACCCACTGTAGAATGTCATATTCATAAAGATAAAAATAATGTGTCAATTTACATTAAGAAACTGTTAGCTGAGGTAAAGTTAAAATAGGTCTAGAAATGTTATGTACTCAAACAGCAACGTTTCCCTTTTTATTCAACGTCTTTGCTCGTCATCTAGTTCTCAAAGTTTGAAAGTTAATCAGCGTCATAGTCCAAAAGAGTTCGAGTGACATGGGGGACTCTGGCCATAAAATAGGGAGTCATTGGCATCACAGTTGATGTAGTTGTAGCAGAGGATGCTGCAGTCCACACTCAGACAGCAGCAGTTTGGCACCTGACCAACAGACAGACAGATGGGCAGAGCGTCGCTGTTATCTTGGAGACTAGTCTGGGAGAATGGGATGGAGGAGAGGGGCAGTGTGGGCTACAGTGAGTGAGTGAGACCCCGACTGCTGCCTGCAACGTAAAAATGGGAGTCTTGTGATACAAAAGCTCCGGACAGTGATACGGTGTTTTTGGGCGGGAACTCAAGAAGACACAGAAGGGCACGGTGCAGGTTTTAGGGGCTGGAACCAGAGTAATTAATGATTCACAACATCTATGCACAGAAGGGGGTGGGGTGGGGGGAGCAGACAACAGGAAAAAGAAAACATATGTTGGTATTGCTTGGGTTAACGTCAAGAGTTGCATAACTGAAGGCTTCCTATTTTATGGCGCAGACGTCCAGTGAACAATATGGTTGTTGTCATTATTTACAAAATGAGTTTGGCAAACCAACGATCAGATGCCTTAAAGCCATGTTGACTCTATATCTCCTATAGAGCTGACCCCAGCGGCTTGATTGACTTATAAAATAAAAATTCAAATTTTTCAATTTCTTCTTCTTTTTTTTTTTTAATCAGTATTGTACAAAAGCTATAGAGAATGAACAGTTCAATCACAGAATCTGTTTAACTTGCAACACTTCCCTCTCAGGGTCTTTTCTTCAGCATGTCTGGTCCTCTGGCCTCTGTGTGAGTCTGTCTGCGAGGAGAGACGTTTGTTTGGCAAATTACCGTGTGTGTGTGTGTGTGCATGTCGGAGAAGGTGGACTGTGTGTGTGTGTGTGTTTGCGTGTGTGAAAATATGTAAGCTCATTCCTGTGTGCAAGATGTGTGTCGTTGGTGTGTGAGTAGCTCCCAGAGAGTCTGTTTCTGCATAGTGATCCAGCAGACACTCACAAGAATGGGGTTAAACTCCCAGAACCAGCCAACCAATCAGAAGCAGTGATCCCAGTAACGGGCCATCCCTGATAGGCCCATTAATAGTCTAGCTCCTCCTATGGGATCTCCTCACTACGATGCAGATTCTGTCCATTAAAACAAAAGGTGATTGTTCTAATCCCGATGAGCGTGCGTGTGTGAGGGAGTGTCAGAGACGGGGAGGCACTGCATGATTCAGTCCCTTCTTGGCAGCACAGTCTCTGGCCAGACACAGGAGGCAGAGGAAAGAGAGCAAAGGAGGGTGAAGGGAACGGGAGGGGGGGGGGAGCAGGGTCTATCTGTAAGGCTAGGTGTGAGTCGCCACAGGGAGAAGGGAAGAGAGGAGAGGAGGAGAAGACAGCGCAGTGGAGGGAGAACTGGATCCGTCTCAGTGATTGATATCCCTTCCTGCCTGGAGTGAATGACCAAGAGGGCTCTCCCCTCTCAGGAGGAGGAAAGACTGCAGACAGGAGGAGGAGGAGGACGACTGGGGGAGTGTGGAAGCTCCTCCTGGGAGGTTGTTAGCCGGAGGAGGAGAAGAAGAAGAAGGGCTTGGCCAGGCGGGGATGTGCCAGACATGCACGCACACACGCACTCACACAAACAGAGGTTAAGGGTTCTCCTCCTGTTCTCTCAGTGCTGGTCAGGTCCGTCTTCCTGTGTGTCTCTTTATTTCTTCCCTTTGTTAATCTGGGCGTAGAGAGGGTCCTTCCTCTTCTGCCAATGAAAGAAAATAAAATGAGCAAATTTATAGCAAGGTTTGCTATATCTGTAACGCCAGTGTCTGGCCTCTGCGTTTCATCTGAATGTTGCATAATAAAAAAGGGAGCGCCCGGATTTATGATTCATTCTCTCAACTGACTGAACTGCAAGTATCACCAACCTGCAAGCCCCGACAAGTTAGCTCTGGGTTTGCAAGGTCCTATAACTAACATCACCACCAGGTGGCAGTAGCGCACTGCATTGAAGGAGACATTCGGTCACTTTTCCTCTTACCTCTTAGGCTGCTCACAGGTCCATCACTCTCAAAGCCATTTGTGTGCACGTACCTGCATGCATGCATGTGTGTGTGTGTGTGCGTGTGTGTTGTTATTTCTGAGTGTGTCAGTGTTTGTGTAAATGCATATTTTCTCCTGCAAGAATCAGAGGTAGCACCTTGAAAGACCAGTTATGAGTCATCATGTCTGTATTTCCCTCCAGCTGAGCTAGAAGACAACAGTGGAGGATGGAACACCCTGCAGTCAAAGCACCAACCCTGCTGCAGTCACTCACAATGGGGCCGTTATTATTGTACACATAATTACAGCCAGCCACTCAATCTGCCATGCAGACGAGTTGATTGGAGGCTACTGACTTTCCTATTATATTCTGGGAAACTTCTCCAGAGCAGAGAACTCATTTAGAGTTTGGGGTCTCTCCACAGCTCCACTATTAGGAGAACGTTTAAGCTGAGCAAACTGTGGTTAGGTGTGTCTGTAGCACGGTACGACTCCACGCTGGGCTGTTCTGTTTCGGACTCTCAGATAAAACAAGTCATTAAAATGTTAAACCGTTATGTTTTTGTTTGATATTTTATAGACAAGCAACAAATGAATGAATTCCTCACTTGTACTTGTGCTTAAACTTATATAATACACAATCTGCAACAGCTTTTATCTAAAAAAAAGCATACTTGGGTTGATGCTGGGGGGGGGCTGCTTTAGTTAAGGCTTTGGTCTTTGGCATACAAAGCTGTAACTGCAGGGCCGGCCAAGGCCAGACAGTCAGCAGAAAGTAGCTGCCAGCAGCCCCGAGAAAGGTGACAAAGAGGCTGAGACAAGCAGTGACAGCAAGCACACACTGCTCAGCCAATGCACCAGAGCCACAGCCCAGCGGTGTCACCCCGCATCATCTAACGGCCACTGCCATCTGAGGCGGCTTCGGCGCCTTCATCCCCAGCCGAGAGAGAGAGTACAAGTCCTCGCTGGAGGTATGAGTGATTTGCTGGCGTGGCAGCAGCCTCAAGGCCAGAATATCCGGCCGGGCTGGTACATGTGTGGACATTTATGTGCACGCGTGTGGCAGGGCCTTCGGCAGGGGGAGCAATGTGAGATTGGTCAGTGAACCGTGGAAGCAGGCCATTTCATGGCTGAGACTCGGGAGCGTTCACTGGACATGATGAAATCACCCCAGAAAAAACACTTACACTCCCACTAGCCTGAACACATGTCTGTCGGAGACACGCAGTGGGAGGGGGAGCACGGGACAGGCGGTCATGGCCAGCGGCAACACACTCACACAAGCACGCGCACATTTTTGGCTCCAATATGAGCACAGGTGGTGACAGTATCGATCACAGGTGTGCCTGTCCGGGGAATAACCGGGACTAATGCACAGGTGTGTGTGTGTTTGGGAAGATGTCTAAAGCCGATGTGATTGAGCAAGTAAACACCATATGGGAACGGCATAATTGGACCCGGACCAAAGCAGTCCACCTACTACAGAGGACAGACTCGAAGCTTCTGGCCATAACCGCTAGATCATAGCCAGATTTCCTGCTCAGTACTCGAAAATTCTCTCCCCTACTTAAGTGCCACATCCACCTGCTGCCATGCAGCTTTCATAGCGTCTGAATGAGGAGCAAGGCCAAGAGAGGAGGGACGCTGCTTTGCCCCCCTCCTCCTCTCCCGGAGTGGGGAAGGACTTGAAGGCTCCTTGGGTTTTAATTAATGCCAATTATATCGGGGCAGTCATTAATCTTGGCGCTCCGGTATTAGCTGATGAAAACAAAACCATCACATTTTTCTCTGGTGTGAGTGCCAGCAGCTATCATTAAGGAGCCGCAGTCGGGAATTGTGTGGGAGAGGACACCGGGTAGGGAGGCAGGGATCAACATGCCTCTTTTTCTTGGGTGTGTATGTGTGTGTTTGTGTGTGTGTGTCATTGAATATTGACTTGCTTCTCCAAGAATTTTCAAGCCTATGAAAGTTGTGAATTTCACTGTAGGACAAAGTGCAAAAAAGTGTGAAAACATGTCCATCATCAGTGACTGCCTGTCTATATCACTCAGCGTTTAACATTGGTGCATAAGTGACATCGCACACTGTACATAATGCATAAAATGTGAGCGTACATCCTGATCAAATTAAGCTAAACAACTGAGATCAGCATATTGCGCACAAATCCCAAAAGACGTCCTGCTCACTGAAGTGCACAGCTTCTGATTGGCTGTCACACGCTATTGAATTTCCAAGTGAGACGTGCTCTATTTAGAGAACTGGGCGTGATTAAAGGTGCACATCAGAATGACAGACCACAACGAGAGCACTATGGCCAAAGTGATGTTGCGTGATGAACTTGTCACACATTGTTTCCAAACAGTCACACGTGCACAACACCTTCATCATCAACAGATACTCACAAAACACAAAGTCCCCACACATGACAAAGTATTAAAACCAAACAGCACACGTGCCATCTTTGGAACGTGTTGAAAAAAGAGGCACATGAAAACAGAGGTAAAACAGTGAAAATGTAACCAATGCCGCAAATAAAAGGAAGATGGAGCACACTTATCTAAGGGAGG
>VURO01000670.1:0-22760 GCA_015108175.1 Pelvicachromis taeniatus | reverse complement strand
TTATCTAAGGGAGGTGCAACAGTGAATGAGAAGAAGAGACACATGCAGAGAAGTTGAAGGAGTTAAGAGGGGAAGGAGAGGTATTGATACCTACCTTGCCCTGCTGCTATCTAGCTCCCAGCCTCTGGACTGGCCTGGTCTGGGCTGGGCTCTGCTGTCTCGCTGGGGCAGGGCGACCCAGAACCACATGCCTAAAGAGTGGAAGACGGAAAGGAAGGAAGAGAAAAAAGGGTGGAAAGGAAGGTCCGTGGAAGAGTATAAGAAGGAAATAAAGGGAAAACAGACAGAGAAGAGTAAATCTGAAGGACAGAACGCTCGATTGGTAAACTACGAGAACAGAGCAAACAGGAAGCAAAGAGAAAAGCTGTCAATTCTCTAAAGGAGAAACTCAGAGAAGAAACCCACAGCCCACACGGCTTCTCCTTTTAGAAACTTCTTTGCAAATACACACAAACATGCACTCATTTACAGTGGTCTATTATGAAGACCTCTGTGGACTTAGTCCTATTGATCCACTGCTTTTTCCCCTAAAACACTTCTGCTTTTTGCACCTAACCTCACAAAAGGGTGGGAGGCTGTTTTTCTGCCTCTGCTTCATCTTTTCCGGTCCTTCTCTCGCTTTTTTCATTTTTTTTTTCTGGTAACCTTTTCGCCGCACTCACTCAGTGCCGCCACCGATGCACATGTCTTTGGGTTGTGCAAAGCTTCTGTGTGTTATTCAGGGCTGGTGACATTTTCAGCAGTGTGAAAGTCCTCTATTTTTTCAATAATAGCTGGATTGGAGGCATAAAACTAATGTTTCACGCCTGGGGAGTGAAGGACGAGAAAGAGGAGAGAAGCAAGCTTGAAAGAAACAAAAAAAAAAAAAAAAAAAAAAAAGAGTAATTGGAAGACAGGAAGAAAATGGCAGGGAAAGAAGTGGAAAAGTCTTCTTAGAAGGTCACAGATTCTACAAGGACGTTGGTCAAAGGCACAGGGCGTTAGAGGCTGACGCTCCATCCTTCTTCTCCCCCCCATTTCCTCTTGTTTTATCTTTCCATCTTCTCACTCCTCCTTAATTTCACCCATTTTTCTGCCCCAGATTAAGGCGCTACAGGTAAAATAAGTATTAATTGCCCCTGGAAGAAGAATTGGGGCACTAGGCTTCCTATATCTCACCACAGATGAGTCTGTCCACATAGAAGTGGTGATGTATGGATGCTACCTTGCTGGTATTAATAACAGCTTAATGATGTCTCTGACAATTTCACCAGCTAATTTAACGCTGTGTTGACCATGCACACACTCAACCACATACTCGTGCATGCTACTGCTCATTTTTCCACAGTAACCCACACCGGACGTGCACATTTTCATGAGCACTGATACGCACACTCTCGCACTAAAAGGACACAACAGCATCGGCCCCCTAATCAGCGAGAGTGATTACCTGGCCCGCCAACACTGCTACAAAGGCTATTTATCAGCAGATCTCAACAAGCTGTGCAGGTTATAGCAGCATAAGAAGCGACTTATTAAAAGGCGCGCACACTTGGCTTACTCCAAACATTTCTCACGCACACTTACAGCATCTTCCTCTCCACTGCGACTGGGACTGCCCTCCGCTTCGCCAAATGAGTCGTCTGTGGGGGGGTCTGTGGCGTCGGTGGGGGGGTCGCTGACATGAGAGGCTGAGGATTTTGAGGGAGAGCTCTGCCTGGGAGCTGGGGTGGGTGCTGCAGAGGAGGACAGAAAAATGAGCTACACGCTGGATGGTGATAAGAGAAAAAGCGTGTTCGACAGCACAGACAGACACGGAGAGCGAGCGCTCACGGGAGTTGGTGGATGGTGTTGTGGAGGTGACTGGTGTCAGATTCATCTGAGAAATGTCAAAGTCATCACAGTCATCTGTGTCCTGGGCAGTGCCCACACGGTTGAAGTAAGTGCTGAATGCCTCTGAGGTTCCTGCTAAACTGGGCTGATCAGCCTTCTTGGACGGCATGGCCGGAGGCTTCGCCAGCTGGAAATCCTGCAGGAAAGAGAGAGACTGGTCAGCAAGGTTAACACTGGAAGTGTGCACGATCAATTAGTGACCTTTGTTTGAGGTTCACGTCCAAATCACTGCCTGTTTTGCAGCCGTTTTATTGATTATAAAGGCTTATTTATTGATCAAGATGGCGCCAGAGTGCTCGTCTCTGTCGATTCTGGTTTTGTTTGTCTTGTTTTTTTACAACTTATGCCGCCCAAATCAACTCACGACTGGTTTATGAACGACAAAAAACTTCTGGATCTGCAAGGACAAACAACAGGTTATCCACCACCCCTGGCTGATGTTCCTGCTCACCTGCTTCGCGGAGCGCTTTCTACAGCCCGGACGCATCGTCGCCGACGCCGCGGAAAACGTACCTTTTCTCTTGCGACTGCCCCAGTGGATTGTGGGCTTTTCCGTCGTATTCCACGGCGTCTCCAGGACCCTGCTGCCCCCTGTTTGGTTCCCGTTGTGGGCTCGGGACGACGTGGGCCTGCTCGCCGGTGTTTTTCGCGTCTTGGAAGTCGTGGAGTAAACTTTGTGAATTTGCGCCCATTGGCTTGGGCTTTACCGACACCTTCTCCCAAGCCTCCAGCTTCACTGAGGATGGTCTTAATAAATGCCCGGTCCTTAGCAAATAAAACGTTTGTTATAAACGATTTATTTTATTCAAATGATTTGGATTTCCTTTTTGTGACTGAGACATGGGTGAGAGTTGGTGAGTCCAGCATTATGTCTGAATTGTTGCCCCCCCGACTGCTCCTTTTTAAATTCTCAGAGGATATCAGGCAGAGGAGGTGGAATACTGACTGTTTCGAAAGATACATTTTATTTCAGCTTTGAACTTCTGATGTTGGAACTGGGTCGTCCTCAACCGGCTGTGTGTGTGCGGTAATTTACCGACCGCCGAAATGTAACAAAGACTTTTTAAATGACTTTTCATGTTTCTTGGCTGACATTGTGCCTAAACATAATCGAAACTTAATATCCGTGTTTGTTGCCCTGATGAACTGCTTACTCAGGAGTTTTTAAATCTTATTCAGTCTTTTAACTTCGTGCAGTTGGTACAAGGCCCTACAGCGGGGGCACACCCCTGACCTGGTGTTGTTCTGTGGTCTGTTTTTAATTTGGAAATTGGGGATTCCGTGTTTTCTGATCACAAACCTGTTTTATTTGACGTTTCTCTCGTTCATGTGTTTAAAACTCGCGCTCCAAACCAGAAATAAATAATAATTTATAAATGATTTGGATTTGGATGAAAACACCACCAGACTGGGGAAATATGTTCTCTCATAGATGAGATTTTAAAAGTGAAAAATTCTAGTATGTATTCGCACAACGGATTAGTAATAATTATTTGGAAATTATTTCATGGTTTAGGCTTTAAAGGGTTCAATGAAGACACTTTGCTCAACACAGCTAAAATGCCCAAATATGTATGAGTGTCCAGTTGGACTTCAACGTCCCACTCTTGTGGCTCTTTGCATCCTGAGGCTTGTTTTAGTCTTACCCAAACAACTGAAAACTGGTCCCATATGTCTGCAGACATATCGCAATTTAACAGCTCTAACAAAATATTTAAATGAGAAAATTAACGGTGATTCGTTATTGAAGGTGCAAAAACTAATATTTTTTTTCCCATTTTTTTGTTCTCACTATTTGTAAAAGTCTTCTCTGCAAAATGTCTGTATTCATCAGTTCCCCACCTTGAACATCTCCTTTCCCATCTTCTTTCCCCTCTCCCCATGCTGTGGACTCGAAGATGCTGAAGGGGAAGGAGCTGAAGCGCTGGCTCCAGCGCTTGAATGGCTCTCGCCGGCTGGAGTCACAGTCGTGACGGGGGTGAGAGTCTGGAACATGGCGGCGGGCAGGGTGCCCACAGGCTGGGCTGGGAGGTAGGCTGTGGGGGGGAAGGCTCCGGCTGCCATGGCTGCCCACTGCTGCTGGGTGGCAGGGAAGATGTTGGCCTGGCCCCAGATGAGAGACTGGCCACCTGGCAGCACCTGGGCTACTGGGCCTAGAGGAGACTGGACCCCGAAGGCCAGCGGAGTCTGGGCAGCAAAAGCCTGCTGGGACCAGTGGCCAGGAGGGACCGCTCCCATCGTCACATAACCTGGGTGTGAGTGGATTGAGTAAAGTAAGAAAAGACCGTGCACAGCCTGCTTTTCTACACACAAACCTGCACATGCATCACCAGAGAGTGCTGCCCTACTTTTGCCCGCGGCTAATGCAGTGTCTCTTAATGGTCATGGTGAACTATTATAATTACCTCCAGAATGAGGCAGAGTCATTATGAAAAGGCAGAACTCAACACACTCATTAAAATCACTCAGACTCATCAGTAAGAGCTGTTTCGTATTTCACACTCACTAGTCTCCCGTTTCTAGTCGCTGCTGCTAACTACAGTGGAGAAAGTTGGCATTTAACCTTGGCTGCTCCGACACATGCACAGAGGTGATGAGAGGAGTAAATAAAGAGATGCAAAACCTTTGTACCAATTTCTAGACACACAGTAGCCCCGTGCACAAAGAAGTCTTCACTACAATCATCGTGGCATGTTTTATTACTTTCCCCCGTGTGACGCAGTTGGCTCAGCCACCAGCAAATCAGCAGCATCTGAGGCAGCAGGATAATAATGCTTTTCATATTCAACACACAACCAATGCCACCTTTTCTCCTTTCTCTCGTCTACATTTCGATTCTATTCCATCGCTCTATATTTTTTCAGCACGACCCCTTTTCTTCTCTTCTTCAGATGCCCCCTGCCCCTGAATCTTCTTAGTCTGCGGTTCGCCTTCACGTCTCTCCTGCTGAGCTCGTTCCCCACTGGCTTGTAGCAGCCTTGTATTTAAGCAGAAAGTAAACAAGGTCTTACCTGAGGGCACAGACGCAGGATTGAAGGGAGCAAACAGTTCCGTGGGAGGCTGCAAGCCCTGTGAGGGGTCCAGGGTGTTGGCCGGAGAGGCGGGAGTCTGGAGGTCAGGTGGACAACGAAGAGGAGACAACTCAGTGGAGACGCAGGCAAGATGTAAATCACAGGCTGTGCACGTATAACGGCTACTCACAGATGGAGAGGTGATGTCAGGAGGCGTGGACATGTCTCCGAAAATTTCTAATTGGTTGATATTCTGAGAATTAGAGAAAGCATATAACAGCAGTCAGACACGAGCGCGGGAATATTAGACGACATGCAATTTCTGAAGCGTTTTACATTCCAGAGCAACGTGCATCATACACCGCATGCAACGCAACATTAGCTCGCCATGTTAGAGACACCTACCTGAGGACTGTGGCAGCACCGGAAGAGGTAAAAGAGGGGTGTGGAGAGATGGGATAATGAGATGAAATGATTGATTATGATGGCATACCTACCACGAGTCATCACAATCTTTGTCATCTGCTTCAGATTAAGATTCTTTCCATCAGTGGATCTAAAAGCAGACTGCCACACCCTCTAGCATCATTACAGTAGCAGTGTCGTCTTTCGGACAAGTCATTAATGTCTCCTTCTTGTGGAAGATATGTGGCATGTCCCAGAGGGAATAACTATCTGATACGGCAGCCTTTGTATTCAATCCGTATTGGTTCTGTACCGCTCTGTTTCCTTTCACAGTTCCCTCGTGATCCTTCACTTTAGTATCTGCCTCTTTTTCTTTTTTGCACATTATTAATATCTTTAGGCTGGTGGCAAGTGAAGGATGGTCTATTTTTAGTTGATAAAGGAATTTAAGCCTTGAACACATGGTCAGAGATTAGCATAAATCATGGATGCAGATAAATTCTTTAGAGATAATGAATGTTCTTAGAATATCTTCCCTTTTGTTCACCCTCCTGGGTCACGCGCAGACCATAAAGTTCTTTTTACACGTATCAGAAAATGGATCTGTGAGCATGGTGTTTTACATTATGAGTCTAGAAGGCTTTTTTACTAAGAGGAAGTTGTAATATATACTATTGCTGCAGCAGAGTTTAGCCAAGCAGACAGAATGGAATCAACAAGATAAGGCAGATATCCACAAACTAGTGCATTCACAGGCACTGATAAAAGGGTGTCCACTCGCACTCAGTTTTTCTAACTTTATGTTACATTTCCAGAGTTGTTACCGACTCCTCTGGCATTCATAAAAGAATCATTCGTCAGTGACACAGAGCCCGTGCTAATGTTCTTTAATGTGAAACCACATGCACGGGGAAAACGTACTGCAGAACAGGAAGTTGAATATTTATAGACTTTCTGTCCAGTTTCCATTCGCTCAATATTCTTTACGTATGCGGTGGCGGGGTGGCGAGGTCAGGTTGCTGTGATTATCATAGTGTTATGAATGCGTTATTAATGCGCTCGGAGCGGCAATGCTAGTGTGTCCACAGCCGCGATGACCGCTGCTGTCTGCTAACCCCGCTGACCCCCACACCCGTTCTCTGACAGACACCCTGACCTTTAAGTCCACTCCGCCCTTAAAGGACCTCCGCGCCGAGCTAAGTGAGAGTTTTTCCTCTCCGTTATACTGGCCCCGTCCTCTTTCACGCACGGACGACACGCCGGCATGAATGCGCGGGTGCACCTATGCGGCTCTTGACTTTACTCCTGCCTGAACCTGGTTACTATGGCAACAACAAGGTTGCATGTTTTATTCATAAATGACAGAGGTTAAGAGTTGGGGTCAGTTACGACTACAGAAGAACAAAGTTGGAGGTAAAGACGAGGACGCGAACACCAAAGATCATCTGCGGACGCGACTAAGGAGTCGTTCGCGGCGGCTAACGCTCAGGACAGTATGTCCTTCCCTGTTTACAGCTTTGGACACTGCATTAGTTTGACTGCACGTTAGTACACTGTAACACCTTACCTGAGTCACCATATCCAGGTCTAAGTCTATCAGATGCGCCCCTGACTGCTGCTGCTGCTGCTGCTCAGCTTGTTCTTGGTGAAGGGGTTGTTCATGAGAATGATGATGGTGACGATGGTGACGATGGTGCTGGTGTTTTTTTTTTTTGTGATGTCCATTCTGCAATCACAACCCCAGTGTTAGATGGCAGGTGGGATGAAAATGTTCTCACACACAAACATGTTAGTTATCTTTCATTCACGCCGAGAGAAAGACGAGGACAGAGTGAGGTGGATCGAGTCTCTTTAAAGCGAGGAACACGATGGATTGCAGGTGTTCTAGTGATGTGCACGCACACGTGCACGCACACGCACACACACACACACACACACACACAGTCACAGAACAGTGCTCTTCTTGCCTGACTTAGAGAGCAAGTGAAGATTTAAAGAGGTTTAAAGATCATCCCTACCTTTTGTCTAAACTACAGCACTGAGCTGGGGTTTAAACCCTATTTGTGTTTCTGTAAAGCCTGCTCCCACGTGTCAGGAACCACAGTGCGAGACTGACAAGCAGGCAGACGTAGAAAACAGAGCCGGTTTAACGAACATGCTTCATGTGAGAGCACAGTGAAGGGAGCACATAATTGGAAAAAAGCCCATTTGCCATTAAACCACTACAGCTGGGGAAAAGAAGACATGTGAAAGGGTCATACCAACACGCTACTCGCATGTATTTTGCGCTCCAATCTGATTGCACAAAACAACTTCCAACCTTTTGTGGGCTGTAGCAGAGTGATGGGCTTCGCCGTTCCTTTCACCAACACTGTCACTAAAAATGATGTTTGGCAAAGCTATACTGTTCACTGAATCACAGCAATAGTGAATGAAAAGCAGAGTTATGGCCATCATTAGTTGATGAAGAACAATAACAGATTGCTCAATACTCATCAGTTCTGAAATAACCGCCCTCCTTTCTGTCTTTCTCTGACTTTTAAAAATCTAAACTCCTATTGGTTCATTTTAAATTTCTCTGATCTAAGGTATTAAATCAAGCAGGATCTGCTGTGTTCGTCACTTAAAACTCCTCTGCTGCCTATTTCTCTGCATCCTTCTTCCTTCGCGCTCCCTGTCTGACCAGCCCTCTCTCTCTTTTGCCCTGCCAATTATCCCACTGCGCCCATTATACACTCTCGCCATCTCTTTGCCTGGCCCTTTATCTTTATCAGTGCTGCCGCCACCTATCAATTAGCCATCTCTAGGGAAACAGTAATTACCTGTGCACATGTGTTCTGCATACAATTAACGCATCCCCTTTAATTAACACCACCTTGCTGATCCCCTGCAGTGTGACTGATCACATTGGCACGCACCAAAAAAAAAGCCCTGCTGACCTGCCACATGCAAAGGCACACACATGCAACGGGACTCATAACACAACTGGACACACGACGGATGGTTTTTCTCTCTATATAATTCATTTTTAGAGCTCTTTCTCTCCCTTTCTGCCTCACAGGCCCCCCACACACACACAAAGACACACACTAATCGTATAGAGCCTGACCAATATGTATGCCAGGTATGTTTGGTGATATATAAATATCTGCATTTATGACGGCTGATAAATGAGAAGAAACACCCATCAAGCATGAGTGTTGCCGTTGGATAGTTTGTCCATCATCTTCCCTGTTGTGCAATACTACAAGCTGATCTGAGCTCATGAATAAATACACATAAAAATGTAAAAAGAAATGAAATATTCAAAGAACGTTTGTGATGACGTCACTGATCAGGAGCCAATATTCAGGTTGACACCAAAGTGAGTCAATCTCCCAAAACCCAATTTTACAGCACAAACAAACACGTTCGCAGCGTTCGACGTGGTTTTTATCACTTATTTCCCACTTCATAATAACTGTACTGAGGCACATGTAGTGAACTGACCTAACAAATAATGTCTTTCTGTTTGTTTAGTATGCAAACAGCAGCTCATGCACAAAGTCTGCACTTCAGTTTTGTTAAGGGCAATAGTGTGTTTTATTAGTATGTCACTAAGCATTATTAGTGGGTATGTGCAGCTTGATGATTTTACTGATAACACTAAAAGTGGTCAATTTGACATAAAGACAATCACAAACTAATGGGTAATCACTTGTCCATCTTTTATATACAGGCTACAGTCATATTACATTAAGGCAGTACAGTGTTTGAGTTGACTTGATGTGCGGTGGAAATACACTGACCTCTGCATGTGAACTCTAAGGTGCTGTGGGCCTCTGTTGATTCAACAGACTCTCTCAGGTCCCAGAGGGTCAAGGGCTCAGTAGATTGGAATAGCTCTGTGTGTGTGTGTGTGTGTGTGTTATTGATTTGGCATCATTTAAGACGGTGACAGATTAAACAAGAGAAGAGACTGCTTTAGACAGGAGGTCACATTTCAGCCGATGAGATCATTTCATCTCGGTGTAGTGTGTACATCGGTGTCATGTTGCACTGTTGTCTACTGTCAGTCCCTCTGAGGCGACGGCGAATTTCTATTGTCAATAAAATAAATATTGAATCCACTACAAATGACAAAGCTGCTGCTGTGTCTGGTCACTCAGCGACCAACGTTTCTGCTACAGACAGCAGGAATAAGAAGATTACGTCCTAATATCTGTGCTCACACTTTGTGTCAACTTTATAAGCAACACTGAAAACCAAGCTGTCACTCCAAAGAAGAAAGAAAGAAACTAAGCATTTGTATAGTGCTTTTCTTAGTCATTAAGGACCCCAAAGCGCTTTACACTACATTCAGTCATTCACACACACATTCACACACTGGCGATGGCAAGCTACATTGTAGCCACGGCTGCCCTGATGCCGGACACTGGCGCCACAGGGCCCTCTGACCATCACCAGCAGGCAAACATGGGGTTAGTATCTTGCCCAAGGATACTTGGAGACTGGAGGAGCCTGGGATCGAACCACCGACCTTGTGAGGAGGTGACCCGCTCTACCACCTGAGCTACAACCAAAGACTTTCCCTTAAATTCCTTTCACTGTAACAACTCGGCTCAATATTACATAAATGTGATTAAATTAAGTCTGCAATTAGCTAAATTCCCCATATTTAGTTTCAACTGAGATATTTTAGCAGCACTTTGATGACATTTGAAGATCTACTCCACCCCTATTTACCAAACAGGATCTTTAGGCCCACAGGTGGAGGTCCACGTGCCCGTCTGAAAAGCCTTACAGCTCACCCCTCCCAATTCTCACCCTTGACCTCGTGGCATCCTTCAAAATAATCATATTCAGGCAGGTTCGCGTTTTTGTGTTGTGTTACTTGACTCAGGTGTGTTTTAATACCTTAATGTCTTCATTTCTTAAAAGTGCTATATGAACAAAGCTTACTTGGACATCAGGAGTGTGCTTTTATTTACAATAGCTGCATTTTGACTTCTGCTGTCACTACTGACTGAAGAGCAACCGCAGCAGCACTTTTCAACCCTCTGATGCCTGGATTTTATTTTTAATTTCAATCAAAGTATCTGCAAATTACCCTACAAGTTGTCTACAACAAAGGATTTTTTTTTTTTTTTTTTTTACTTCTCTGGTCCATTTATATTCCTGTGATCTATGCTCACCATCCTGACTGACTGGGAAGCAGAAAAGAGTTGAATCTGCTTTATTTAAGCCACAATGGACTGACTAGCCCAATTGGTTGCACAACAAGAGAGAAATATTGGATTTGTTCACGTTCAGACACCTGCCAACACAAAGGCAATCCAAATAACAGCATGTGTTGTGGGCTGGGTGAGGAGAGAACAGAAATACTATGGTGTCTGTAAGCTTCTTACTAAATCTGGGGATAATGTGCAGCCAGAAAACTGCGAGACTGATTTCCAGACGACCAAAACTGTGGTAGAGTGAGATCGTCACTGCCAATAGTGACGTTGAGGAGTCCGGTTTAGCGACCTATGACAGCAGTGGAATATACAAAGAGATTGCAGCCACTGGTTGTGAGCTCTACAAAATAATTATAGCTAAATGGGAGTATGTGTTCAAATAATATAAACCTCATAAACCAAAACACACACAAGCAGATCAACAGCTTGATTACTGTGAGTGTGAAGATTTTAGTAGATTAAATCAGGCAGCAATATAACTACCATCTTTATGGGCAGATAAAGAGCAGCTGAGTTATAGCTCAGCCTGACAGTGGTCAAGGTCGTCTTTCATTGTAACTACCGGCAGTGTGAACAGAGGCTAGCATGTACACACGCAAACAGGCATACAGATTCCCACTGCAAACATTCATCCAAAGGCACAGACAGGGTGGAAAAACTGCAGAAAAACTGTCATGCACATTTACGGTCACACGCAATTACATCATTTTAACGAAAATATAACAGTGACAAAATACGTGCTCAGCGCAGTCTGGGATAACATCATGCAAGCGTCGCGACTGGCGAAAGCCACAGCCAAGCATGCTTCACTGAGAAAACTGACGTGACGCAAACACTCAAGCACACAAATGACCCCCGTTAACCATAAGGAGCAGGCACCACGGGGCAACGAGGGGAACGGCACCGGCCACCATAACTACAGCACAAGCAGTACGACAGCACAGCACACTGCATGAGGCACTGGGTCCCAGCAAACCTCTCAGGGGAAAATTAGACATACTGATCACTGTGCGGGAGATGTATAGGAAGTAGAATAAATGCGAAATTTGAGCTTCCGCATGACCGCATGATGGGAGCGCACTGAAGCAGAAAGGTTTTCCACGTGAGCAACACGTGGGACAGCTGAGAGGTTTGTCTGAGAGGGGGAGGCAGGCTGAGGGGGTGGGAGGTCGGACACGGGCATACACACGGTCACTCACTGGGTGTCGCTTTGGGACGTCATAGACCCCTTCCTTCTGCTGACTGGTGGGAACCTATGCAATCGACCAATAGATTCAGAGAACAGCCAAGAGAGCCTGTTACCTCTGGAGTAATTAAGCAATAAAACTTTACACTTCATCACTGCTCCAGCACTGCGACAAACTGGATGCCAGCACAAAACCCTGGAACCTGCCTCTCCTGGAATCATATCAATCACTAGTGAAGTGTGTGTGTAGGTGTGTGTGTGTGTGTGCAGGGATAATCAGAATTAAAATCTTTTGAGTGAGAACTCATCTACTAGGTTAATCAGAAGCCGATCAGCCTGTGGTGATGCTCTCTCTCTCTCTCTAATAAAGAATGGATAAGGCAGCTTATCACATCCACAGACATGTAATAACTCAGATTGTCACACACATGGAGACGTGTAATATTTCCATGTCACACAGTCAGATAGGTCTGAGTCTGTGTGTAATGAGAAGAAGCAATGAGCAGTGAGAGCAAAATGCTGACATGTATGGATCCTGAGATTCCTATGGTTTGACTTCTCCTACGGTGACACGAGGCTTGAACCAAAGTTTGATTCTTCCCGAGCTGCATGCGCTCTAATCAGAGCGCTAAATGAAAAACAAAAAAATAGCACAGAGGAAAAAATGTGGATATCTATCTAGCACAGCCTGCCCCATTCTTTCTCCTCCTTTCAATGCCCTGTTTACTTCTTTCACATGTTTATTTCCAGAAGCTGCCATCTTTATTCATACATTAGTTCCTCTGTGGCTGGAGGCTGGCACGTTCTTTACGCATGATGTGTGTGTGTGTGGGGGTTTGTTTCTACGTGCATTTGTTTGTGTATGATTGTGCACGCGCCAGCGCTCCCTCTATTTCAATCCATTTTATTTAAAGATCAAACGAGAGGCTGGTGATTAATCTTTCTTTCCCCCGCTTTCTTTCATCTTCTCGGGAAAAGAGGGAGGGGAGGCGAGAAAAAAAAGAGGAGGGGTCTTCCTTCCACACAACAGGAATAACCTCCACATCCCCTCCACGCACACCCAACCCTCCCCCCTCTTTATCCCTCGGAGGTCTACCCACATCTCTGAGGAGCGCACCCAGAGAAAGCCTCATCTCCCAGGAGTAGCTCGCCTTAGCTACGGGGGCCCTCTGGAGAGTGTTGGCTGGTTGTTCGCCTCAGATTCTTAGTCTTCATTTCCTGTATCTACAATTGCTGTTTTCATGCGTAAAAACGGCCTTTAATTCTACGAGCAGGCCACAGTATATTTATCCCATTAAAGAGTAATGCAGCTTGTACCGATTGGACAGTAAATACGTGATTAAATCTCTGTAGCTTAAACGCTTTTAGGAACTCCCTGTCAGCAGATTAACCACAGAAACTGTAGTTTAAAGCTACATAAGACACAAGCAAACAGGATGAGCTTGTGGGTACCTGATAAATGCTCTCTTCTGATTGGTCGCGGATGGGCTCGTGTCCCGCCTCAAACACAATGTACTACAACGTCAGCAGCACGGGAAAGAGGAAGGGGAGGGAGGAGAAGGAAGCAGGAGGGAAATTGGAAGATAAAGAAATTGAGAGAAAAGAAGTGAAAACTGCAGAGGTGATAAGTCAAACAGCATTGTCAATAGGTTCTCATTAAAAAGCAGTTGAGGAAGAGATCCCAGTGGCACACGGAGGAGGCTTTAAGCAGTAATAAATACCCAGAGCAACTGAGAAAACAAACACATCTCTCAGCTAATCATGCACCCACAGCTACAGACTCGTGAACACACAGATATGAGTGTCTCCTACTGGCTCTTTGTATACATCTGCAAAACCTCGAAACAGCGTGTGTTGTGCTTGTTACAAAGCAAACCCAAACAGGAGCTGTCTCCCCACAGTGCACACACACAGAGGAGCAAGCCGACTGGCTAGAAATGCAGCAGGTGACAGCAGCAAGGGGATTGGTCAAGAAGTTACCTGGTAGACAGGGTCCTCCAGATCCTCCTCCAGTATTGTCTGCGGATGAGCGGCGGCGGCGGCAGCGGGAAAGAGAGGGAGAGATCAAACGGGGAGGAGAGAGGAGCAGGGGTGAGAAGACAGAAGAGAGGGAAGAGGCGGAGAGTTAAGCCGGTGAAGTAGAGAGAGTAGGCGGAAAGCACAGCGAGACATAGCAGCTTCCCAGGATTCAGATAATCATTTGGCAATCATCAGAGAGAAAGCGAGACAGAGAGACAAAGAGAAAATTAAAGAGGAGACGTACAGAAGACAGAACAGAGGAAGGTGAACTAAGCACAATGGGCAGATGGTACCACTGATGGAACCTGAAAGTGGATGCTCCGTATGTTATTCTTTGAAGTCTTACCTGACTCATCTGTCAAGAGTCTCTCACATGAACCACATCATACTTATGGGAGATGATTAAGGAAATTGTTTAAAAAAAAAAAATTTAAAAAATCCCAGAGAGTTGATGAGAGTACCTGGTACACCGCCTGCTCACACTGCTTGTCTTTTTGGGCCTTCTTCTCCCTCTCCTCTCGCTGCTTGATGTCATAGATGAGCTGGAACAAGTCCCGCAGGTCCAGAATCACAGGTTCAGCCTAGGACAAGGACACGTTACCAACCGTTAACACAGACTCGCACAACACCGATCAGAACCCAAGAACCGCAGTAGTAATGTTCAGTCCAGTTATGTGGTGATTAATCTCCCTGCCCGACTTCACGACAGGAGTTTAAGGCCATGATCAGACTGACATGAACAGTGCGGAGAAAGAGACCACCTCATTCACTTTAATGATGCGGCGGCCTCGGGCCAAAACATTTCATCTGCCCCATCTCGCTGTCACGTTATCACACACCCTGCTGCAAATTCTAACAAGTGCACATTTCTGTTCAATTTATTTAATCAATTCTGACTTTTAAGACAAGCAATACATTTCCAGAAAGTGGATTCTGATCATCACCCTCGCAACCTTTTCAGATTTGCATAAAGAACCTCTTCTGTGTGTGACTTATGAAGATTTCTGTGACGATTGTGTGAGTTTGACATAAGAGACATTGATCGCCGACTCTGACTCAAACACAAAACAGCTGTTTTTAGAGTAAAAGGTGGAAGAAAGCACATGAGTCAGGAGTGCGACCAAGAGCATGTTCTGCTTTTTACATTCACAGGGTTGTGCACTGAACTAATCCTCCAGACTGAGGCTCTACTGTAATGTCTTGAACCCTGTGAGGGACAACACTCGCTGGAATCGTGGTGCCTACTTCCCCAAGACTTATCAAAGGGCCACCACTTTGAAACACTAGAGGACATCCAGTATGCATTGCAGGAAAACAAGCACAACTGGTTAGAATAGGACCATGGAGTGATTTGACCGAGAAGGGGAGGTCATCTGAGATTAAATCAGGTTTGTTTGCATTTTACAGACACAGTCATGCAACATTTTAAATGCTCCTTGTAGATTTCATTTGCAATTCTGTAGATACATAGTAGAAATGAAAAGAAAAAAAAAAAGAATATGCATTAGAAAGTGCTGTGCAGGATCTGACTAGTCTTGATTCTCAAAGAAATATTACACAAAGAGCTCTTCTTTGATTACACTTCATCTTCTGCTTACAGAAAGCTGATCCGACAGAAAACACCCCCGTAATTTAAATTGCCCAAATAAAATTGTAACAGTGAACAGACAATTTCTCCAGCTTTTCAGGAATCTATTCGCAGTATAAACATGAGAATTTTATTCCTACAGTGCCAAATCACAACAACAGTCACTAGTGCTGTGGGTGCTGTGGTATCGACCCGATACCAAGTAAATACAGGACCAGTATTGCTGATACCAATACTGATACTTTTAACGTACAAAAGCAGCTTATGTTGGGCTCATCACCGCTAACTCACTCTTACTTTTATGTTCTATAATACTTATAAAACACACCTTCCAGCTTTTCATGTATTTTGAAGCTGGGTTTGTTGGAGACCTGTCTCTAAAGCTTTTTGGGTCAAATTCTGTTCCTTGACATTTTTCATAGTCAATGTTTGAAGTATATTTTTTTAATTCCCAAAAATCTATGAATTTAATACACTTCAGTGGGCTTCATACTGAACTTAAGGCGACAGAAACAAAGTATCGACCCTATTTGGCTAGTATCGATCCAGTACCAATACCAGAGTTGGTATCGACTCTGTCGCCTCAAGACGCTTTATATTGTAAGGTGGACCCTACAATATAAACCTCAACAATCATATGACCCGCTATGAGCAAGTGCTTTGGCGACAGGGGGAAGGAGAAACCCCCTGTTAAATGCCAAACATTTCAAAGTCGAGTAACTAAACACTGACCTTGTGGCCTAAGTGACGTAACTCAGACCACGTAAGTATGTTTAAGACTTTGCTGTGTGCACACTTTCATGGAAACGGGCAGGCAGTGAGCACAGTCACTGCATGATCTATTGTTTCACGCAGCACAAATTGTAGCCTTGTGTTACCTTTGTACCTCTTTCCTTGAATGAACAAAAGTGGCGACAACAAACCAGTGACATGACTCACAACCTATAACTACTGTCACAGCACAATAACAAAGAGTCTTATAGCATAAGGGTCTTTCAAACCTAATCAATTATTGACTAGAGCTATACGAAGTGCAGCCAGAGTTCACAGACTGAATGCTGTGCAAAATGCAGTTCTATTTTAGTGTTGGCTTTCTGCGAGATACTCTGAGCCGAATGAGGCACACGACATTCACACTGGGGTGAACTTCTCTCCTGCTGAGCCAACACTGAAACAGACTGTCACTCTTTTAAATTCAGATCCGTTTTACATTTGACGATACGTGCTCTAATCCCCGACTTCTCCTGTGATTTCTCTCCCAGTCTCTTTTGCTTTTCCTCGATCAAAAGCTCTAGGTATGAAAAGAGAGCGAGCAGAGGAAAGCACTGAATTGTGCTAATGCAGAAAACTTTGAGGAGGAGTGGCCTGCTCGTAGGACCAGAGAGATGAGATAACCTCAGTTCAGCACAGATGACTAATTCATAGCCTACGGCAAACCTGATAAATGATTCTAACAAAAAGTAACGATAAAGACTTTTACTGCAGACACAGTTCTAATAAAATCTGCCCGGATCAGGATTTTAGAGCAGAAGATGAGTCTCCGACTCTACTAAATATTCATGCAGGAGATTCTGTCTCATTGCCCAAATTAAATTCTGCTGTTGGTTGTTAGCAGAATATCTTGAGGATATTCCTGAACGTATTTCTTGGTGCACTGATTTTTCTTTTTTAAACCTGTCTTGTCTGAATTCAATTCAATTAGCAATTTCTTAAATTTCTTCTATGAAATTCTGCAAATCGTTAAATCTGAAAGTCATTTTGAAAACCTCGCATCAGCAAAGAATTAGAGGAAGCATGTGCGTTACAAAAAAATGATCACAAAACAAAAATGAGGACGTGTAAAAGTGGACTACTTAGAAGAAAAGACTCACAAATAACCCTGCTGTTAACTTTGGCTAAATAATTTCTACGGGCTCAAAATGAAGGATTTCGTGGGCTCGTCTGTTACTGTGTCATAAATAATGTAATGCGTTAAACTACATTCGAACTCTCTGTAGCCGCTCTACAAATTGGAACCTAGGTTTTGTTAACAACAGAGCTAGTCACGCTAATTACAGCTGCAACTTTTCTAGAAAGTTATAACAATGACTGACAATTAGAGTCTCGCCATCTTCACTAAAACTGGCTAAATAAACCATGTCTTTCTTGTGCTGAGACTTTGATTTTAGTGCTAAGCCAATTACTTTTGAATGCGACCTTAAATTGGCCTGTTCGGAACATCTCTAAGTCTTAGTCTTCATGACAACAGAGACACTTTGTTAATTCACATCAAAGCGGTTACTTTCCAATTACAGCCTCGGCCATGAGCTCTGTGCCTCCATCCCTCTTATTGTCTGCTCCACAACTAATAGTCTGAGCGTTAGTGATGGCTGGTTCAAATCCTGAAAATGGAAGTAAAATATAATTATGACCTTTCCTCAGGCGCACACCAGGCAAAAGGCAGCTTTTGCTGACGGATGAGAACTTACCGTCGTGCTTCACTGTTACGCAGGGTAACATTTTCTGAACAACTGTTCTTTTAATGGGAACGTGGCTGCTGTATTTGTGAGTGCAGACTGGCGCATATCTGTCTCAGTCAAAGAGCCACGGTTCATGGCCCTAGGAGGATGGATATGCCATTAGAGCTGGTGACACACACTCAAACCCTCATCGACTCACTATGGGAAATCAATATGGCTACAGAGAGAGCCAGCTGAATCCAGACGAAACAAGCCAGGCGCATACAACAGCAGCAGCAACAATCATAAAAGGCCTGAAAGAAGTACTCAATATTATATAGAGTATACCGACGCAGAACCGAAGCGGCGCTGTTCTGGGCACACAAGACCTGTAGCTGCAGATCTACTCGGTAAACAGTTTGTTTGATGAACAGCACAAAGCGACACGAGCTGGTATTCAAGGGCCCTTATCTAAATGTCAAGAGGTTCATGTTACTGAGAAAAGACCCTGATGAATCATAAATTAACCTACACACAAAGAGTGCCGGGCTACACAACGTGTTTTTAGTGTCGTTGGATGAAAAATCCATAAAATGCCACATTGTTATTCAAGCGGGGTGAGAGGAAACTCCACTGAACATCCTCTGGGCTCCGTTTTCAGTTTGAGAAAATCTAAACCATGATCATAGACGTGACCAACAATTAAGGAGTGAAACCTTCTACAGAGGGCCGTCTTAAGGACAAGACTTCAAGCTACAACAGCGCAGTTGGTCTGTAACAGCAGCACTGGCCAGCATCATCTATTTAGTACCTTTAGGTATTTCCAAATGTAGAAAAAAGAGAAGCGATGACTGAATGTGCATCAATACTAACCGACTGGGCGGTTTTGATGGCCACAAAGCGGTGGTTCCCTTCTTTTCCGCAGACGTAGCCAAAGGCTCGGTGGTCCGTGATGTCCTTGGCAATGTAAGAGATCTCGTGGACAGCATGGTGGTGTTGGAGGACCTGTAGCGGACATAATGATACAGGTGAGCTTTAAACTGTAAAGACGCAAACAAAAAACTGATTGTTTTTACCCCACAAACACATAAGAAGCAAACAGACTCTCACATCTTTATTAAAAACAGTGAATTTATTCTTTGCTAACAATTAAACCGTCTGCTCCAAACCACTAACTTGAATCAGTGTCAGCTTTAAATAAATATATCAGAAAGTTCGGATGAACTCATCTATACTTCCAAAAACATGTGGGAAGCAAATTCATCTCAAACCAACTTAAGTACACACTGACAAAAACACACACTCACACAGAGACCTTGTATCCTACATTAAATTGTTTCTAGCTCCCCTGCCCTCTCTAGTTCAGTGTGGGGAGGGGAGTGCCAAGCTGGCATTGCCTGTGCCCCGTGGCAGATGGCACTGTTTTTCCTGAGGACAGAGGGGGGGGGGGGGGGGGGGGGGGGGGGGGGGGGGGGGGGGGGGGGGGGGGGGGGGGCTGGTTTTCTCCAAACAAGAAAAAAAATTATGTTTCACTAAAACACAAAACATTTACATACACTCCTGAGAGAAAACAAGAATTAGCAAAAGCAGGCCGTGCGTGAAGAAAGCGCAAACCCTTCAGTGGACATCAGCCAACCAACAAGAAAGCAAACAGATCGAAACAGTGAGAGCAAACAAGGAACTGCATCCTGTAAGCTGTGAGTGGCTGATTTTTATTGGCCAGTTAAAGATTAACCAGTGCATACAACCACTTTAAAGCCTCAGCTTCTTCTTCACATTTTACCTGGCTATCTGCAGAGGATGTGCACCTTTTTTCTAGACCAAACAGGCAGTCAGAGAGTGTTAGGGCCATGAGTGTGACAGAGGTGTGTGTTACCACCACGTCCGATTTCACACAGAAAACACCGACATCTCATAACACTGTGAGGAGCAACGGAGCGCTTCAAAAAACAGGAAATTGCACCTATTAAACTTTCCTTTGTCTAGCTCATCCGTAACTGTCGAAGCTTTAGCTTCAACTATATTATATTCCAAAAGCCAGAATGACACCACACTATTTACACAAAACTGTATTTACGCAGACCTCAGAGTGTCAACTGTGAAATCTCACCACCAGTAAAAACTGTACATATTGACCAAAATAAAAATCAACATCACTATCGTTAAAAGAAAAGAAAAAACAAAGGAAATTGTTTTTGCAACACAGACTCAACACACTGATGAGTCTGTGTTGCAATACTCACAGAAACCTGTGCATTTCCTTGTTCTTTGTGGCCATTAAGAAACAAATTCTACACAAAATTTGCAACAAAACAGCAACTGTAACTATTTAAAATAAGTTATGGAGTAAAAATAAACTCTACAATTTTATTTGAAATGCAAGAAGTTTCAGAGTCGCCCTTTTTTCTCACCGGAGGAGATTTTTAACATCTGGCATTTGGTAAACTGTCCCTTTTGAGCGTGGTGTGCAGTGTGTGGTTTAAAAAAAAAAAAAAAAAAAAAAGAAAGAAAAAAAAAGATAAAAAAAAAAAAAAAAAAAGATCAGAGTAAAGTAGACAAGTGGAGAAGAATAGACAAATTGGCAAGCCTAAAGACTCCCTACAGCAGGTGAACAGTATCTGAAGATCACGCCCAGAAAGATCCACTGTTCACTGAAGGCTGATCACAAATGGTAAATGGACTGGTTCTTATATGGCGCTTTTCTACTCTGGGCACTCAAAACGCTTTACACAACTTGTATATTCACCCATTTGAACGAGCACTACGCTGTTTCTAAGTACTTCCTATCTCATTTTCATTCATTTATACTCTGATGGACGCGTCAGAGAACAACATGGGGTTAAGCATCTTGCCCAAGGATTCTTGGCATGCAGACTGGAATCAAACCACCAACCTTCCGGTTAGTAGGTGACCAACTCTACAGCCAATGGTCAGAGTGGAAGGGTGGCTGTCATGAAGCCATTGTTACGGAAGAGAAACAGAGATAGAAGTACATCATGTCAGATTACACAAGAACTGGACTGAAGATCAGTCGCAGCAGGTCTGTGTTACATGTCTCAGGATTAACCCAAGCGTTACATGTGTCAGGAAAGCGGTACAATAGTGTCTACAACCATCTATTAAACACGATGGAAGCACTATGCTATACCACCAGGAATGCTTCTGATTGGTCACAGCTCCATTTTCAAACATCACAATGATCCCAAACACGCTGTCAATGGAGTAAGAATAATAATAATCACTTTAGTATTCTTTAAGAAGCCTGGAGAACGATTCCTGAAGACCACTCAAAGAACAGGAAACTTTAGTCTCATGTGACTTCAAACTTTTGATCCAAATGATAAGACATAAATCACAGAGCAGCCAACACTAAGGTATGTTATTGAGGATTTTATCAGATGACTTCTTTATCAGCAAAGACAAGCAGATTAATATATACCAGCCTTTACCTGCAAACCATATTCTAGTCTTGGCAGGAGGTGATTACCATTATTTCATGCTAAACACTGTTGTTGGATAAGAAGTACAGAGAGTTCGTAAATGGCTTTAAATCTGGTTGCGTTAAAATGTCATTCACGTGACCCACAGAAAGTAAGAGAGAAGCCAACAGATGTTATTGTTGGCCACATTAGCTGCTTGCGCTAAACACACTAAACACGGTCTCTCTTCCTGTCATGTTGTCTTGAGCTGAAATAAGCCCCGTCGCTCCATTATGTGTCATAGAGCACGTGGCGGTGAAAACATTTGCGCGAGCGCTCCCTTATAAACACAGACGCTCACAAAGTCTACTCAAATTACATCCTAATGCAGACAACTGTTGGAAACCGCAAACCTTCTGATAACAAGCAGAGTGCTCACTGCCTACACATTAACATGCAGATGTGTATTCATAGAGATATCATCACTGCTGGTGTGAACACGACAGTAGGAAATATCATTTTCAGAGAAATGTCAATGTTAAACCTGAAAGGAGCGTCGCAGAAACACAGATGATGTTTCTTAGCAACCTTTTCCCTTCTTCTTCTTGGCTGACGAACAAAATATCCACACAAAGTAAAATCGGCCCGCTTTGTTTGGGATAATCAAAGATGAGATTAAAGTAGCTGCACAGAGGCGGTAATTCGGTTTCAGAGATGCTGACGTATCACTGCTTTATTTGCCGCTCCGACGGGTCCAATTACAGACCAGTTTCAAGAGCATCAGTGAACTTTATTACATTAGTCTGCTTTTTATTTGTGTTGCATTACAAACCCTGGAAGTAAATGGATATCTAAATCGGATAAAGCTAGTGATACTGTTAGGCCAATTATTGAGGCCTATATTCAGCATTTTTCTGCTTATTGATATTAAATCAACATTCCATCTTCCATATCCAGGTCCATGCAGACACACCCAGAGCTACTTCTCCTCAGCCACCTCCTCCAGCTATTCTAGGTGGACGCTAAGGTGTTCCCAAGCCAGGCAAGACAAGTAAACCCAGCAGCATGTCTTGGATCCACCCTGGAGTCTCCTCTCAGTAGAGTATGCCAGAAACACACACAGGAAATACCCTAGCCAGATTCTAGGGCTGCCACAAACGATTATTTTGATAGTCGACTAGTCACCGATTATTTTTGCGATTAGTCGACTAATCAGATCATGCATCCATTGGACGTAAAACGTACAGCTTATTGCACCAGCATTCATCTGCTCTTATACAACTATCATTAGCTTACAGCTTTGAGTGTTTAAGGTATGTGCTAACTAAAAATAAAGATAATATGATAGTTTATTAAATTTTAATGAAATCTGCAGATTGTTTTCGTGAAGTTTAATAAACTCAGCCGTCTGCTCCTTGCTATCTAAAATATAACAGGTCACCGGAGTATCCTGTTATATGTTAATCTCAGCCAAACCGATTTATTCAGGAACAAATAAATACTAAAAAAAAGCCAAACAATAACATTTTTAAGTTGTCTAAGTTGTCTTATATATCATGTTTAACCTGAGTAGCGAAAGACGGCGGTGGCTTTGAAAACGTTTTGC
>VURO01000668.1:19264-45831 GCA_015108175.1 Pelvicachromis taeniatus | reverse complement strand
GAGAGGAAGTAAAAGACCAGAAAATTACAGTTAGCAGGTTTGCTAGCCGACAGTTCCAGTTCAGTGTAATAAACCCACTTCGATGGTCGCTGCATCCAGCTTAAATGCTGCTGGTCGTAGATGACGGCTGATTGGAAACAGCTGGCCGAGTGATGAGACGCTGGAGGACCAACGACAGCGCGGAGGGACTTCCAGGTCGAAGGTCACCCGGCTACTATTGCAGTCTATTTGTCGTGACATGTTTTCAAACCTGCGTTTATTAGAAACGGGCATCAATAAGAGACAGGACACTATTAGACGATATCCTGACCTTCTCCGCATATATTGATGATGATTTCAACCACAAATTGAGATTCATCATTCAATAAGACCAGTTGGTGCTGATTTTCAGTCCAGCTCTTGTGCAGTTTGGCGTCCCTCAGCCTTTTCTCACTGTTTCCCTTTCCTAACAATAACTTCTCAATAGCTGCCATTCCACTGAGACCGTTTCTGATGAGTAGATGGATCAACTGAAGGCATCTCTCTGGTCCTTCACCTTTCTTAAGAACGTGACTTTCAGACACTGTTCACGTGCTGCAGATGAACAGTATGCAGTTTTTTCAGTCCTGCCACATCTTCTTTTGTCCATTTTCCTCAAACATTTTAAGGACAAACTACACACCATGCTGAGAAATGCCAAGTGTCCAGCTATTACCTCTGGGAATACTCCTTTGGGAATCACGTTGTTGTTGCAAATTACAATTTTATCTTTAGGAATTTTCATAGATTCCGTTGCAGAAATGGGAAAGAATGAGCTGTTTTTATGACTAACTAATAACAAAGTCCCTAAAAGTACAATTCCACACTGGTTCTTTAATAAGTGACTGTATGTGACACAGCACTGGTTCATCCCTCGAGTTAGGCATCTTTTTATGCTTGAATCATTTGTAGGTCAGTGTTTAAGGGTTCAATAATCATGGTCAGGTACAAAGACTGGACTGAAACTTAACTATCGCTCAAGACCACTTTAAAAATAACAAGTAAGTCTGGCTCCTTGGAAGAAAAATGTAAAGAAAAGAGGGATGGCTCAGGACTTTTACAGTTTACTGTAACTGGAGATCATAAACACCGTGAGCCTTTCTCTGACCTTGATTTTAACGTGTGTGTCTTCTGCGTTCAGCGTAGATAAAATAGTACACATTGCATTTTCTCTGCCGAGCCCAGAGCACCGAGACAAAACAGACATCTTGAGGTGAGACCTAATCACAGACTCCCTCCGTAGTCTTCCTCTCCCTTCTCGTGTTCTTCATTATCTCCTTTCCGTGATTAGCTTACGGCTTGTTTGGCAATCATGAATTAAAATGCTGATTGTAGTGTTTACATTTTAACCGCTAAGAACAACTGCGTGCTTGCTTTGAAACGCGAGGGGCAATTTGGCATAATTTTGGGTGGTGAGTGCGACGTTTTACAATCGCTGGTAGCTCATTTAGGAGTTCATCTGACGTGAATACAAAGAGTGAAACAGACGAGAATCCTTTTTAGCTTCGTGTTGATAAGATGAAAACTGTCATATCATCGTGTTTGAATCGGAGATGACTTTCAGGTGTAAGTCAAGTCAAAGTCGGGCTTGTGGTAAGACTGCAGTGAGTTAGTAGTAACATGTGTATGTGGGTACATGAGGTGCATGCACATTAAAGTCACATGTGAGCTTGAATCCGCGGCAGACGAACTTTCAGCCGTGGGCTAGATATATGACGGTTGTGTCACACAGCGTCTCTCTAGAGACTGTGTATGAGTGCAGTTGAAGATTACCCACGATGTAAGACACACACACACACACACACACATGCTCACAATCAAAGAGTGAAATCTTTCAGAATCTCACCTGTACTGCGTTTTTTTTAATGCTGAAAATCATATTATTACAAGAGCAGCCACCACATACAGACAGTTAATGGCACAAGCTTAAAGAAGCTGCCTAATATACAGACACAAAACCCGTTTCTCTTTCTTTACAGTGATGACTCGACAGGTGGTAACTGTTGTTAAAGGCTGGAATTTCAAACCTGTCAAAATATTGTCTGGATATTAAAGGAAAAACATTCCGGTCTGTTCCTTTGAAGATGCAATCTTGTGGCTGGCATATCGTCTGTTTTAATCATTAGTGACTGTAAAAACAAGGCAGACGTTATTAATTCAGCCAGTAGTAATTTACATACGCATCATGTTCTTCAAAGTGGTGTTCTGCTATGTAAGAAGTTAAAGGGGACCTATTATGCTGATTTCCAATTGCATGTTTTTCGTTCTTGAACTCCACAAGAGTTCACAGCTCAAAATGACGCTCATTTATATGATACCGGACTCTGTTGGAGCCCCTCAGTTCATCCACGGTCTTTGCTTCCTCGGCCTGTGGGCCACCTTTCCTCTGATTGGCTGTCCTCGGTAGATAGAAGCTTTGATCAGCAGGTGGGTGGGGCTTCTGTCCTCACAGCCAGATCTGTGCGCCAGAGATGACCACATTAGGGCCGTCGGCTCTCACTGACATCATCCACAGACAGGAGTACGCATACCTGTGTGAAACAAAGTGTTGAGAGCAGTCTGAAGCTTTTGGCTCACAGGAATTACTCGCACAGCCGCTGACCTCATTATTTGAAAAACAGAGAGAAGTCCAGGTCTGCTTTTTGATTACGCGACACAACAAACACATTGTGCTCAGGCACCAGAGGCATTCGTTGTTTTCTCATCGACGTTGTTCAAACAGTACGGAGTGAGTGAGCTGAAGCCTGGTTAATCACGACTCCACCGAGCCTGGATAAACTTGCTTGGGTGGAGATGCTGTAGGTGACAAGTTGGAGTTGTGCGAAGCTGAAATTGAAAACGATCCATCAGGCGTCATGTCTGGCAGCTCTTTTGGTTTCCAATCAGGAGAGGAAAGTTACAGTAAGGCACCTGATGAGATAAAGACTCTGCGAGAATCCCTGTTAAATGCAAATATATGCTGCGCTCAATGCAAAATCATGACAGTGCAAAATCCAATTATAAGTTCAGACATTTAAGCATTGACTGATTTCAGAAGCTTCTGTTTGAACTGTAAAATTTGTCTTAGTAATACTGACATTATTATTACAGCATTACATTACGGCACGTGGAATTCCATTACCCACTTGAGTTTTCCCCTCATGCTAATTCACCGGGAGAAAAGGTGCGGCTGCTGGATAATTGAAAACCCTAGTGCAGGCACTCAGTCACAAGATGCCGACCGGGATGAGTGGCAATGGATGGTAAATGCAACAGAGCGCTGTGTGTCTGCTTTTGCAATATACACGTGCATGTGCAAATACATAAAGAGTTTTATTGATTTCATGCAGGAGTACAGTTCATTCAGTTTTGCACACTTTCCACATCCATCAGGTTTGTGTTTCTGTGTCTAACGCTGTCTCTTTGCCTCCTTCCCTCTCCTTCTGACAGAGCTAACACAAGATGTTGGATGTGTACCTGTGCGCATCAGCGCGTATAGGGCCAGCAATGTATCGCTTCTATCAAGTTACTCTTGCCCCGGCAAGGAAAGATAGATATTATCTTGGTTATGGTTCACGGCCTCTGATAACATTACGGCTTCTTATTTTACTTTGTATTCCACCATTTGATTCCCTCCACGGAAATAAAGAACAGGGAAAATATACCTTGCAGCTGTTTTCACATCTATTTGCTTGGCGTACACGCAGTCAGCATTATGATAACCTTGTTGGTAAATAAGTATTTTTATGAGGCTGAACAGCAGAGTCATTTTTATCTCCACTGCTTTATTGTTATTCACATTTTCTAGGAGATGCAGCACATCGCATTATTTTAGCTCGTGGCTGTTGCCTAAACGCACAGCAAAAACATTATTACGAGAATATTACTGACTTTCATTCGTATCCTATGAAGTCAGTATACGACATCAGATTATTAACATTACAGCTTCCCTTTGGTGACTTGGGTGAATATATTGGTTGCTCACACCTGAAGATAGCTAGCATGCTAGCTAGCAGATAGCATTTGGACAAGCTGTAGTGTATAAATACATAAAGAAGCTGGATTTTGAAGGAAATTAGATATTTTGAAATGATTATTTAAAATACTGGACTAGTGGCAGGCCTCTTTATGTATGGATGATGCTGAGGCACCACTGATGAAGCGCACAAAACAGAAGCTAGCTTTGTGTGGTTGATTTAACTTGTTAGGGGGCCAAATAGATTAGATGTATTACCTGAGCACTGTAGGCTTTATATGCACTTTATCACATTTAATTCCCCATTATGTAGAGAGCACTAGCAGCTTTTTTTTTTTATACACTCACAGTCGACTTTTGTTACCTCTGCTTTGGCCATTTTCTAATACCAGTCTGAATTTCTTTCAGCTCTTACAGTCTCTTCCATGTCTTACCAGAACACTTGAATAGAGCGAGGTCATCATTAATCATTTTTTGCAGCACCTCTTCTTTTATCACACTGCACTGTATACTGTAGTGGCTTGAGATGTGCTATGATATTCCATTTAAGTAATGTATCCAGTCTTTTACTTAGCTGAAAGCGCAAAAAAATGTTAACGTCAAAATGTACTTATACTATAAAATTGATGAGCTAAACATTTATTTGTAGCGTTTATTTAAGAGTGACAGTAAAAGACTGAATCAAACTTGTAGCTGTACAGTTATAGTAATAATATTATCATTTTTAATACATACGTACATCACTTTGTGTTACAGATGTCAAAGAAGGCGCTACGTTTGATTATGTCGGGGAATCCAGAATAGTTAAAAATAAAGTCTTGTGTTAGCTAACGGTGTCAGACAAGATTTAATGATTCTAATCAATACTGATTATATTGACTGGCATGGATGATTAGTGCAATATTTTTTTTTTAATGAAATATTGATATAATGTTACTAGCACACACACTTTCAACACTTTGTGTACACCTAAAGGAGCTTCTCTGCCATAGTAACCCATGTCATGAAGCTCCTGGTGCACAGTTTTTGTGCTGATGTTAATGCTACTAAATTGTTATTGAATAAATGTAGAACTAGAATATTATAAATTAGAAATGTATGTAAGGTAAAAATAAATAAATAAATAAATGTAAAAAACTCCCCAAATTGTGCCTAAAATGATGAGGCATGAATAAATGCAGTACTAAGTAATATGAAGGTAACACAGGATCAGGGACAAGGCTGCAGATTTTCAGCATGACATTAGCTTTTTGTGATTTGATTAAATGCAGGTTTATTAAGTACAATGCACAGAATAAACTAAAGTCTTAAAGGTCATACAATTACACTTTGACTCTGTGTCCCTCAGTGAAACAGACAATAATACAAAGCCATTTAATTAATTACTACCAACTGACAGCGGTGAACTTGGGGCACCGAGGGCTCCAGGGAGTCTGGGCCTCGAGGCAGTTGTCTGCTTCACCGGCTTGCTAATCCAACCTTGTGTGCAATGCTTACTAATGAAAAAAAAAAAAACACCTACGTAAGTTTTCGTTGTGCTTTAAGAGAAATGGAAAGCTGCTTGGTGTTCACTTGAACCTATAGTGCAGCAGTGCAAATATGAATGGGCTGAAGTCACATACTCTGAAACATTACATTAATTATATGGAAGTTTTCATATTTAGTTGTTTTTCTTTGGTTGTCTTTGTATTTATGGAGGGTCAAAATGTTATAATTTGCTCTGAAAATCTCCCAAAAACCTTAATAATGTTCTGGCAGAAAATGACCGGGACTTTTTTTTTACTTAATCATACATTAAAGTCCTTTTTTTGTGTCCTGATTTATACTTACTTGCTCCGCCGGAAAAATATTTTCTCTGACATTCATGAATTGACACAGAATAATCAAGAAACGAGGGTGAGAATGTGGCGCTTGCAGGTATTAATAATTAACAACATCAGCAGGCACCTTCGCTGTGACTGAAAACACAGGAAAAAAAGGATGCTCTGACACACTTAAATGCACATAACAAGGAAAGCCTTTTTGTGTCTTGTATTCTTTTTTTCAAACAACACATGCATGGATACACCCAAACATATGTATCACAAGTGCTTGTACTCCTTCTTTCTCTCTTTCTGGCTCAGCACCCACATATTCACCTCGTCTCTCGCTTTGGCCACGTACATGCAGAAACACACACACACACACACATTTCCACAGGCTCCTTCAACAAATTTTCACACCACGGTACACTGACACTCCAAACATGATACAAAGGCTCTTCAGAGACATCTGCCTGTCAGTCAACCATGTCATCCAAAGGCACTTTTGGGAGAGCAGTTTATGTAGCAGACCTTCTGATACACACAGACACACACCACATCACACTCCCGCTACCATTTGGGAGAGCTACAGCAAGTAATAACTGCTCGGGTTAGACAAACAGGGCACAGCATTATTACAATGTACCCATGTGGTCTGTGGCCTTAGCCCTGGCCTCAGCGATGTATATTTCATGGATTAAGATGAAAAATTCAATGAGCTACAACAAACTAGTGTGCCTGCCTCTGTCTTCTTTGCTCGGTGACAGCCAAAGCCCTGGGGTATGCTTGTATTTTCACAGCTTCATGGTAGGACATGAATTCCATTCGCACTGTGATGAAGAGACAGAAGAAGAAGACGATGAAAGAGAGGTGGAGCAGAGTGCCGTGTGCATGCGAAAATGTCAAAAACTAATACCGGAATTTGAATGAAAATAAAAACAACAAAAAAAAATAGTAGGAAGTGGAAGTAAAGAGGAAGAGTTTGGGGCGAGAGAGAGAGAGAGAGAGATGTTGGGTATTTTAGAATTCAGAGCAGGATCAGAGACAAAGTTGGCTCAGATAGGTCTCAGCACACGAGCACATTGGCTGTGAATTCCAAATTATGCGTTGCCGTTCTCTCTCACTCTGACGCAGCACCAGCCCCGCCACCGCCACCCGTTTTCTCCCTCTTATCTCCCACTCCTTCTTATCTCTCTCGCCCTCCCTCGTTCTTTTTCTTTTTCTGCTACAGTGCCACAGCACTATTGTTTTCACACTGAAGGCTAGATTGAGTGCTAGTGCCGGTCATTCAGGCGGCTTGAATCCGACTGCAGTGTGAATAACAACGTTCCTCGAGCTCACGGCGCAGATTATACTTTTGGGTTATACCGACTGAGCGGGTGGACAAAATGAAGTCATTTCAGAGGCAGCCATTTTAATTTCAAAACCCTGTCCTGTTCACTAAACAGCAACAACAATTTATTATAGCAACAATATTCGAGAGTGTTCGTTTCTCACTCGTTTTCATACAGAGACTGCTTTGCTTACTTCACTCAGTGTTAGAGATATGACAGGGCGGCTCGGGAGGTAGAATGGATCGTTCGCCAATCGGGCGGTCGGTTGTTCGATCTCTGGCTCCTCCGGTCCACATGCTCGGGCAGGATACTCAACCCCTCACAAAGCGATACATCAATCACAGTGTTAATGTGTATGTGTATATATATATATATATATGTGCTTAAGCCATAGAATAAAGTGCTGTATGAATGTGTGTGAATGAGTCTTGCATTAAGGACTTGAGTGCTCAGAGTCGAAGAGCGCTCTATATCTAAGTACCAGTCCATTTACCATATTTAACTCTACTTCTTCATGTTGTTCCACTCAGCTGTGTCAAATGTGTCTTCCTACAGTTTCGTCTGTATAACACTTAAACAAAATAGCACATTTAGAGATGTTTGCATGCTATTAATAATCAGGATAGCCACCGTGAGTGTGCACATGTGCAAATCCTTCACATTCGTTACATCAGCCAGTTCTTAAACGTTGGTAAGCTAGAGGCGGGACATGTGAAGAAGTGATTGTTGAGCTGATAACAAAGCTAATGGTGAAGAGAGTCGAGTCATTTACAAGGTAAAGAGACAGATATTACCCTCAGATTGGCTGCATGATGTGTAAAAAGGGCAACTGTCTGCTAACTGTATGTAAAAGATGGTCACAACCACCATGATGTCACCATGTAATAGTGTTGTGCTTACCCTGTTAAGGAAACAGACTTGAAGCATAAGCATATGAGGAAAATGTTTACCGTGGTCACACATTCAGTGAACAGTCAGAGTTCTTCTTGTATCCCGCCGCTGGATGTTAGTACGAACGCTTGCTAACATTGGCTTCACGTCTCAGATCCGGAGGCTGGCTCTGTCTACCTTTTATACGCAGTCTACTTAGTCACGGCCCAACATTTATCCTAACAACAAATGAATATAATTAGCTTCACTTTCTTATATGACACAGATGCTACAGTATCTGAGATCACAGCGCCTCACTGCAGTCGGCAGCATCCTAATTTCCTCTGTTTATCCAGCTGCAGATGCAGCGCTACGCGTACGTGAACGCTGATATCTTCTGACGAACACCTAATGAAAGATCAGAGGGATTTGGAGTCGACCGGGGTGTCTCTCACACACAAGGCTAGGAGCCATGTCAGCTCCAAAGACACTCCTAAATCCTCCCGCAAGGCTCGGCATTACCCCGTTACAGCCACTTTCTGCTTCCCCGCCATCTCTCACCTGAGCCGTCACAGGACAAAGAGTCAGACAGAGAGTCAGAGATGGAGGGAGAGGGAGTGAAACGGTAAAAGTAAATAAAAGAAAGAGATTCACATTTAGGCAAATTGACTCCCTTTCGGATTATTGACGAGCAGGAGGGATGATGAATTGCAGGCCAGCTCAAGTGATAAACGTCAACATTAGAAAATAAATCTAGCGGAAAGAAGGCAAGAAGAAGAAAAAAAAATCTTCTGCCTTCCGTATCAGCAGCAGCGTGGCAGATTGGCTCCCTCACAAACACGCGCGTACGCTCGCGTACATACGTGCACGCTGCAAATGTATTCATTGAGGATTAAGGACCTGCTGGTATCAGAAAAAAAAAAGCTGCATGAAGTAGTTTTTTTTCTCACTGATAAAAAATAGAGGGATCAAATTTGAGTGTGAAACTCCTTCGCAGATGGAGCGAGAGTGAGTACCTGTGCATTTTAGAGCGTGCCAGTTTCTATTTATTTAATCCTACCATTATTGACTCTCACCATGACAAAGCCCTATTGACAAGGCGACAAAAAAAAGACTATTACTTTTTTTTTTGAGAAGGAAGGATCATCACTATACCAATCTATAGGGATAAAAGATATTTCCTACTGGATGGCTCGTATATAGGATTATTATAGGCGCTGATTCACTGAAGGTTACAGAGTGTATGTCAGAGTCATATTGATCCTCAAATGTTCTGGGTAGGCAGCGAGGCACATGGCCAAGGACATGACAGGCAAGTCTTCCATCCTCACATCTCTTGTTCTGCTCTTGCATTGCCCTCGGCCATTTTCTCCGTCTCTTCATTGTGGTGAGAAAAAAAAAGAATATTTTCTATTTTTAGCCGAAGCTCCACTTCTGCAAAACCCTCTGTCTATGTCCCAGCACACACAAATACACACACACACGGACAAAGAACATTTCCTGTCAGGTCGAAGTTTTCTTCGCAGAGACCGTGACCCCCAATAGAATCCGGTCTGATGGGTGTCCATTTCTGGTGATGACCTTTTTATCCCGATGGCTGGGGACTATGGGATGTGCATGCGTGTCGACTGGTTAGGAGATTTTCTGGCTGGTTTGAAGTTTCTCTAAGAAGTCCTTTTAAGGTTAGGGGTCAGGGGTTAAATCAAAGAAAAAAGCGAGTCAAAAAAATGTGCTGCAATACTTTGAACTCATATTTAATCAGTACGTGATCCTCATTGCATTCTGGTAGTTATTTTCTGGTAGAGTGCTCAAGTTTAATTTTCTGCTCTTTAAATCCAATATAAGCAATACACATGCGGAGGAAATATCTCAACGTAATGTCTTGTTGTCTGAATTTGGTTAATCTTCTAGAGAATACAGATACTTTATTTTACATGGTTTTTATAATAATTATAAAAAAAAACACGTATTGCTATTTGGGATATTTATCTTCAGTGTTCGTGGGAATATTCTTGCAAATTATGATGCATTTTCCAACAAATTGTGCTTATTACTTTTTTCGATATCCAGGAAAAGGTCAGTTGCATGCTAAACCTGTCAGTTTGTAGCCTATAGCTCTAAATTGCGGGTCAAGTATGTGACTACAAACGTCTGGTAAGTGTTTTAAATAAATAGTTTAATTTAAATTAATCCTTTTTTGTGCCATTTTTATGATTACGTGATTTCTTCCAACTAAATGTACAGTCATGTGAAAAAGGAAGTGTTTATAGTGCACTATGTAACTTAGAGACCCACATTTAGCAGCAATGTCATTGTTTTCTGTCTGACTTTATCAGTCTCACACATCGTTGTGAAGGAATTTTAGGCCACTGCACTTTACAACATTGCATCATCTTATTGCGTTTTCCAGGCATTCGTTAATGCACAGTTTTCACCAGCTCTTCACGCAGGCTGAGGTCTGGACTTTGATCGATCGCCTTCATTCTTTTCTTTTTCAGCCATCCTGTTGTAGATTTGGTGGCGTGCTCGGGCTCATTGTCCTTCTGCGTGCGCCAGTTTCAGCCAAACTTGAGCTGATTGACACACGTACTCATATTCGATTCACGGTAGACTCAATGATTACACAGTCTGCAGATCCTGTTGCTGCAAAATAAGCCCAACTCAGTACCCCTCCACCGCCATGCTTGACAGGTGCTGTGGGAACACTGGTGCAGGAGTTTTGTGGTTTGTTCAGATGTAACTTTGCGAACCTAAGCTGTGTTGTCATGTTGGCTTTAGAAAGAAGAGCGTTTCTCCTGGCAGTCTTTTTTTTTATTGTAGTGTAATGAACTGCAACACTAACATGCTAACTGAGGTCTGTCTGAGATGTAGCTCTTTGGTTTTTTGCAGTTTCTCTCTGACCTTGGGGTAAATCTTTTGGGATGTCCACTGCCAGGAAGATTGTGTTTTTGTGTTAACACGCACCTGAAGGCCCCAGTCCAGTAAACTGCCAAAGTCTCTGCTTTATAGAAATGGTCACATTTGCTCATGATGAATTAATCAAGTAGCTTGCTGCTGCTTACCCTCTTAATTCCTACGAAGGCAGTAAGAAGATAATTCATTTTTCACAGAACTGCAGAGAGTTCTGTGAAAACGTTCTTTTTCACATTAACTATAGTTACAGCGTGGTGCCACTCCGGTATCAGACATAAACTCATAAAAGTAAACAGAGAACAACGTTACTTTTTCTTCACTGCATTTATTTATGCGCTGTTATGTCTCAGATTTATTGTTTAATTATAACTGCCAATTGTTTATTAGCATTATATCGAGTTATTACCTTATATAATGTCTGATTTCAGTTTGCAGGTGTTCCATATTTATCAGGAACTGTGAAATCTTTTAAACCAGTAATACTTTTTTTCCTCACATAATATCAACATAACTCTTGGGATGGTGCCAATAGCAGTGGATTGTGTGTTTACACCCGGGAAACAAAAGAACAGCAAGTCCTCAAGCTCTTTATCTGTGAACGCAAATTCAATTATTCAAAGCTGATTCAAAACCGATGGGACACAACAGATAAACATGACCCGCCGGCATCTCATTGGCATGTCACCTCATTTACCGACAAATAATACAAAAAGTATATTTTGGCCATTACGATGCTTGGCAGATAAAATAGTGCATCCCGCAGTCTTTATGAAAACAGACAAATTAATCAGGTGGTTATTGCTTCAGAGCTGTTTACACGCAGCAAGGCACGTTTTCTCCACGTTATTTATTAATTTCATTAAAAACGGAAGAAGACTGAGAGTGCACTTGTGTGCGGTACATACAGTATCAGAACACCGTCTTCCCTCTAACATCACCAAAGTTTCTTCTTTAGAAACATCCTTGGAGATTTTTTTTTAAGAGGAACTGAAAGTACAACTGGATATTTTGTGAGTGCATTTAATGAGAGCGCGATTCATCCTGAGGGGCTGTCGCACTGAAGTGGCCATTTGCAAAGCAGCGGCGTACAATGAAAAGATGTTATTAGTTACATTAGGATTCAGTGGTTTTTTGTGCTTCACCTGCATCTACCGTGGCCTACAAGTCAAGATGTGCTGCCTTTTGCTGTTTTATGGGAGTCGCACACTAGAAATACACAAAAGAAGATTTTAAAGTTATATTTCCTCTTTAGATCGCGGTGATCACACATAAAGTAAAACTCACCGAGCAGAGTTTCTTTTTTATTTTGTGAAATTAGTGTCCGCGCACCCTGCAGTCATGCCCGGTGCGAGATCTAAGGCTACGGTCGTGACAGGATGAGTCAGCACAAAGATGGCAGATGTTAAGCACAGCTTTCTTGACCCCCTCTACTCCTCCTGTTCTGAATTTCACAAGACCCCTTTGATTGAGTTGGTTTGAAGGCTGAAGAGCACATGCTTAATTCATTCATCCCACGTTATCTTTAATTCATTCACATCTTGCGAGAACATGGCAGGCAGGCCAAAGAAGAGAAAGGAAAGACATGCTTGCCCTGACTTCTTTGATGGTTTAACCAGCTCATTCGCTTCACACAGAACTGCTTTATTCATCATATTTTCCTCTCCCCGTGATAAGACACATTGTCTTTGATAAAAGGGACGTGCTTGTCACATACATGATGTAATTGCACACAATTTAGGAAAACGAAAATCAGTATGTGGCTGTTGTGCAGTGTTCCTAGTGTTGAGTTGCCCTAACCTGCACATGTGTTGGCTGTTTCCCAGCAGGCTTCTGCCTGGACGGCAATTAATGTCATTTGGACTGAAGAGGGACCTCGTGACTCATTACATATGCCTTATGCTCGGAAAAGCCTCCGAGGGACCTTCTCCTCTTGTGTAGCAATGCTGCCACTTGGGGGATGGCACAAGTTGGATAACACTCTAATTATAAAATTCACTATGAAAAATGTCTTGTGCAGTGCTGGCAGGGAGGAGATTAAACTCTGTTTTGGCTTTAGTTTACTTTAACTTCTAGTGCCTACAGACTGCTTAGCTGCTTGCGTGGATTCTGTTGGGTTTTGCCATTTGTGCAAATATTGTCTCAACGCCTGCAGTACAAGTTTTTGAAGTTTTATTTCCTGAATGGCTGCATGTTAGCCAAGTTATTGTGGAGGACTACAATAGGCCCAAGTTAAAAACAACTTGCCTTGCATTTCATTGTCAACTGCAGGAGGAAAAACAAAAGGGTTTTAACACTGACAGGTGCATTTTTTTCTTTTCTTTTCTTTTTTTGGCATTACACCGAGCATTATCTGACATTATTTAGCTGTCAAGAAAAGCTTGAGAAAGGCGTGAAACACATCATGTGCATTTTTATGCTATAACCTGTGTCAACAGTCTCACCAAATGGACAGGAAGACCCATCTGTGCCTCGCATGGCTGATTCTGGTGGGCCTCCCCTCTTGACTACTGTAACCTGTTCACAGTCCTGGCTCAGTGGAGCGCGCACTGACAAATAGCAGGAGGGAAAGGTTGGCAGAATGAGATAGAGGACGGAGACAGTGAAGGCAAGGGAGAGGAAATGTTGACGGGGAAAGAGAGAGGAAAGGGCTGGAGATAGGGACAGAGAGAGAAAGAGAGGGAAAACACACATAGATAGAGGACGAGGGAGCCAGTGTAGTGTGTCTAATCTCCCTTCAGGAGCGACAGTGTAAGGACACCTTCTATGACAGATAAACGTACCCGACAGCAAGCCCAAAATGACAGACACCCACTGTGCCCGTCTAGGCTCCAGAATCTTCACAGCATCTAACAGAGGGAAGGAGGCAGCACCTAGTTTTCATTCAGCACTGGTGGGAGAGGCAGAAGAAGGTGGAGGCTGGGTGGTTTTGTTAGTGGGGCGATGTAGCAGGGAGGTGAAAAGGAAAGAGTTGAGCAAGGTTTGCTCTGGTGTGCTGAACACAAATGGGGAATGGAGTAGCAGCAGGTAGTTTTGTTTTCTTTTGCTCGGTGTCCTCCTTTCACTCTGCTGAAGATTGTTAAGATGTTAAAGTAAAAGCTGGACCAGGCATATGAACTATTTGTCACCAGTTCTTTTTGGATTTGGACTGAAATAACATTTCACTTCGTTGGCGTGCGGCTTGCTGGATGGAAAAATTGTCTCAGCAATTGTACAAAATGTACCACATATCTCATTATTTTGAGCTTTCAAAGAACACAGACATTTGAAGGATGGCATCAAATAAATTACACCATATATTTAAGAAAAAGTTTCTGACCTTGCCTTTCCCTCCACATTTGAATTTAAATGTGCTGGACTTTTTAAGTCCAGTATTGTAGCTGCTGCCACTTTGGGATTTTGGGGGCCAGAACAAACCATCGTAGTGTTCAAGTTACGGTGGGCTAATTTATCACCTAATGCTAGCAAGCCTGCTGGCGATCATCTAGCAACCACTGGTTGCGAGGGAAAAAATGTGTGTTCTTTGATTGGTTAGCAAGTGGTTGGTGGAGGTCGTTGGCAATCGCCGCTACGGTGAAACTGGCCTGCAGAGCTCCACTGAATACCTCCTTGCTGTTGCTTTGGTTACTAGCTTTTCACGGTCACCCATTGTTTGTGTGACTGTAAAAAGCTGATAGCAAATGTTCGAACTCAACTTGCCAAGTTGTACTCAAAGTGTAAGAGGTGTGACACAAACCAAAAAATGGAGAACATTCACTGTCAAAGTAAAAGTTGACACTTTTTAAATACCCTTCCTGCAGCTACAGTAAGAGATAGATTTTACTTTAAAAGTCAATTTTCTTCGGGCATCTGACAAGGATGCCTCCTGGGCGCCTACTGGATGAGGTGTTCCGGGCATGTCCCACCGGGAGGAGGCCCCGGGGCAGACCCAGGACACGCTGGAGAGATTATATCTCTCGGCTGGCCTGGGAACGCCTTGGTGTTCCCCCGGATGAGCTGGAGGAGGTGGCTGGGGAGAGGGAGGTCTGGGCTTCTCTGCTTGGGCTGCTGCCCCCATGGATGGATGGAAGTCAATATTCTCTGATTCTGCTCTGGAAGTTTCACTAACGCTCAGTACAGTTTGTACAATTAACCAAACAACACTTGGTTATTTGTCAGAGCTTTATCATAACTGCCTCTAAAGGCACCAACACTATAAACATAGTCAAAAGGTAATGATGGCAGCTGGCACACACCAGTCAATCAGTGCTTCAATGGCTCTAAGATTAAAGGACTTAAAGTTTTGTTACCTGTTAACATTAGAGTCGATGCAAAATTAGAGTTTGAAGTCAGCCTCAAGTGGCCATTTATAGAACTGCAGTTTTTGCCACTTAAGCAGTCGCTTTCCGCTTAGTTTCCACTTCTTTTAAGGAGAGTCGTCAGTATTAGGTCAGTGTTTCTGGAAACTTCTGAACAGTCACTGTGGCAGATGCTCATTATGTGAGTTTTAGTGAGCGGGTGTGCGACTTTTGTTTTTTTGCGTGTGACCAGGCAGTAATTCTCCTGCAGCCGTCTTTGGGAGCACCATCACAGGCCGACCTGGGACCGACCTTGAGAGTCGCCGTGACATTTGAAAACAACCTCCCACTGTCTTGCAAGATAGACAATATATTTGTCACTTTTCCCCGGCTCACTATTTTCTGCCCTCTCTGCGAACCTCTATGTAGTTATCTCCAAATAGAAAAAGATAAAGATATATATATGTGCCAACATATCGAGCTATATGTGTTTGTCTGTGTTTGACCTTTTCATGTTGCTGCTATGTGGATAAAGCACGCTGCACAACATTTTAGCGTTGCATCATTTACATTTGTTTACATAGCCCCCAGTTTTTTACGAATACAGTCTTCCAATCTCCCAAAATAAGAATCCAAAAAAGTTGAAAAAAAGGATAAAGAATAGCTTCAATGGTTGTGCACTTTGACATTCTTGCAACACGCATGCAAGGCTTCCAACATGGAAGAAGTCACCTGCATAATCAATCATTTGGATCCCCTGATTACCCCTAATGGCATTTCTCTGAATTATATTGGCATCTCCTCGCATTCCAATCACCTAGATTTCATGCCTGCTCTCTGCAGGCAGCCCTGTTAATTGTGAGAGAGGAGAGCCGCAATAAACGCTATCTGCTGAGCCTTTGATATGCACTTATCTTTTAGCAGTTTCATATTATGGAAAAGAAAATTGCCTTTAAAAAATGACTGGTGCCTTATTGCTTTTGGGCCAATTAATTTCATGAAAAATAATGCCTTTTTGAAATAGTGAGGAAAAAATAATTATGGAGAATAATTGACAAGGAAGGACAAATACAGAGGGAGGATGTAAGCAGACGTGAATGCAAATGTACCATTATTTTGCAGTTAATAAGTAATACTTCATGATCTTTTTCAGTACAGGGGAGAGGGGTTTGACGACAGCTTGGCCTGAAAGTGTCCAAAGCATTCAAGAAGTAGGGCACTTGCCTCAACGTTCCTTGAAGTGGGAGAGACAGACCGACCTAGATTTCCTCCTGTTTATTCAGCCATTTTAGGTGCTGGCTATTCACGTCTCCATTTCAGTGCTCCCTTTTCTCTGGCACCACGTTCTGTCTCCTCAACACGACTGCTTTTCTTTTCTTGATTGGTCACTTTTTATGTCTCACCTGCCCTCTTTGTCCTCTGTTTGTATCGCCTCACAGTCTCAAAAGTAACTCTAAATGCCACTGACACATTTAGACAGCTGCTGAGATGCCACATGTTGTTTTCCAGCAGGGCGTCTCATTGTTTGACTTATCTCTCCAAAGCTCCGGTGTGGCCCGCCCCTAAATTTCACAGAAAACAATGCAATTTTTCTAATCCTGCATTCGTTGTCAGCTGATAAGTTAAACACAAGTCCTCTCCATGATGCAGGAAAAACGTCGAACAATTGGCGAGACAATTGCTTCAAAAAGCACATCTTTAATCAATCATCAGTGCTCATGATCTCTTTATGCATTCCAGGGAGTTTGGTGCAGTTCTGCTTGATTTAACACAGCTCTAATGCACCGGATGTGGTCATGAATTAGAGATGAATAAATGCTAAGTGAAATTTGGACTGTAGACCAATATCAAGCTGATATGACAGCCATGCACACAGAGATGGCATATGTTGCCCAGTGTGGCTTCTGAACCATCACCACAGGAGAGTTTAGTCTCTGCTGTTGCGTGCCCGTTAAAGTATACAGCCATACATTAAATTAGATCTGTCAGAGGCTGCTGTGTGGAGTATACACCAAGAGGCCTTTGACTGGTTGTCATCAGAGCTTTAGCAGAACCACCTTCATGTTCGGACTATCTGCAACAACCTGTACCCCTCTGTTTACCCATATTTTATGTGTGCAGTGAGCTAAGTGCTGGTTCCATTTCCTAGTTTATAAATTTGTTTGATAACTCGTTCATGCATCGCTGGTTTTGTGCTTTGCTGGAACATCGCATCCCATTAATCTTATAACTTATATATGCTACGAAGTGTATACCTATCAAGAGCCAGGTTCATGCAAGACTTTGAGGAGAGGTCATATCATTAAGTACATTTTTAATGTCAAGCAAAAAGATAGAAATACTGTATGCTCTCATGCTTCACTGTAGACTTCTTCACTTATTCTCAGAGAATGTAATCTTGAAACTGCCTTAGAGGCATTCATGAAGACATAACAACAATTTAAGTAGTCAAAAACATTTAAAATGAAAACAGACTGTATGTAAAAGATGGTTTGAAATGTCCTAAACCTGTATTCTTTACAGTCACCAGCAGGGGGCACCCAGATGCCTGTGGACATAAAAACAAACAGTTTGTGAGAAAATGACACTACTTTTCACTTGATTTATGACATTATAGATTTTTACTGATGAGCTTATGATCTCAGTCAACAGTTTTATGTTTTCTCCAAACAACATAATGTTCATTTTTTTTCAAGTTGTTGTCATGTGAGAGAAAAATACGGCAATAGAGCAAAGTATATGTTTTAGGGTGCAGCTGTTTTGTGATTAGCAAGTTCGCTGCCTTATGAGCCTTTACTCTTTTTCATGATGTCGTATCTCTTCAACAACAAACTTTTCCAACTTTTTTCGATGTTTATTGCTCAAGAGTTGTCCACCATACTGAACATGATACAACCACTGGTTGCTAGGGGAAAATGTGTATTTGCCTGAGAAGTTAACAGCGAGTCCAGGATTTTGCTGGCTGTTGCTGAGCAAAATCAGTTGGAAAAAAGACACTACACCAAAATCTCCTAGTGATTGCTTTTGGTTGGTAGTAGATTGCCAATCCAATCCACTAGCTAACTACTAGCAGTAGTTGAACTCTAGTTCACCTTCAAAGTGAAAGTTGTGCTGCAGCGCAGTTTAAAGAGGTGTGACCTTTATTTTGGAGGTAAACTGTCTCCACTATGTCTCACTTCTCATAGTTTTACTACAGCTCCGAGAGTAGTTGGACAGTGTTTGTAGGCAAGTCTATCACTTCTATTCAAACTATGACTGCAGCACTATCCAATAACCTAAGCAATCACAAGGCTTCCAGAAGGGAAATACAGGTTTTTCCCTAGCAACAGGTGGTTTCCAAGTGGGTCAGTGACCAGTCTATAGGCCTATGCAACTGCAGTTGCCATAAACCACCAGCAACAACACACAACCAATCAAGAAATACTAAATTTTTGCTCATGACCAGTGTTTGCTACATTGTTGCTGGCCAGTCTCTAGGCCTGTGTGCCCGGGGCTGCATTCACTTGATCCTACATTGCCACCATAATTAGCATATGTCCAAAATGGCACAAAATTTTACATCATGTGGTTAATGGTCACTTATCTTAAAATCTACATATACACCATAGCAATACATTTTAAATCACGACCCTTTTTATTAAAGTATTTGATTATATCATAACAATATATAAACTCCACTTCACTCAAGAAAGAGCTGTAGGAAAAGGTGCCCTACTGTAGCAGATTGGTATAATAAAATGTTGTACAAATAACACACCGATTGACTTTTCTTGAATGATTTTTGTGAAAAGCACGCTGACTGTGAACTTAACCCTTTGATTTTAAGGCTTGGAATGGCGTGCAAACATCTAAAGCGGCGCGTCTTTATACACAATCCAGCAACACCCAGTCAGCCAAAGAGTAACACTGTTAGACGGCAAACAGCATCTATTGGTTGCAGAAGTATTGTTTTTGCACAGATTTTACGAGCTCCACTAATTTATCTCCATTACAGCAGTGTTTATACCAACTGGAGATATACTTTATCTTCTTACTAAATCATAATCTCTCCAAGTTGAAGCAATTACGCTGCAAATGGTGTGAATTTAAACAGCAGCAATCGGTGTCTTATGCGCTTAGTGGGAGGGAGCGACCCACGAATTGATATTATCACAGAGAGACTTGGTGGATTTGAAGCTAAATGAATCTCAAATCAAAACCAAATGAGTCTCCTCTTCAGCAGACTCTTAAAAACAGAGAAATTGAAAGAAGAAAAAAAAATGAGTGTGGTTGGACCGGGATGCCTAATGCGCTCTATTCTCAGTTAATCATTTTTCTGCAGCTCTCTTTCTCCACCTCACCTCATAGCTTCTCTTCTTGTGTGCTTCTTTCTTTCTAGACATTCACTTTCATGCTGCGCGTCTTTTCTCCCCTCTTTGCGTTTTTTTTCTTTCCCCCCTCTGCCTTCATCCCTGACACCTCAGCAGGCAATGTGGAAGATAGAGTCTTGATCCCAGGCAGGTTACCCTTGGCAACAGACCACCCACCCCTCTGGTACTCGCACGTTCAGGGCAATCCAGCTAGCACCAGCATTGGTATCTATCCCCCCCTGCCTGCCCACCAACCCAACCTGCAGAGATCAGAGGAGGCAATTTCTTATTTTTTTCTGTCTCATCATCTCCTGTAATTTAGGAACAAGCACCCCTCCTTTGTTTTCCTTCACTTCAGCCTTCACAATCTAGCCCAGACGCCGCCAGCGAGGGATCAGAACACCGTCTACTGTAGATGCCAGCCATTAGCATTAGCATTTTTAACACCTGTTCCAGCGCACGGGGGCGTTAGCGCTTCTAATTTTAATGCATCTCGCAGAGACAACATTGGGCAAACAAGGGCTGTGACAAAATTAAAAAAAAAAAAAAAAAACAACCATCTGTGTGTGTATGTGTGTGTTTGTGTATGTATGTGTGCATGCATACAAGAGTGTGTGAGTTCACGTGCACACTTTTGTGTTTACATTCATCAGTCTGTCTGTTTGTGCCTGGAAGTGCGTGCCCAGAATAGTATGTTTATATAAACAGATGGATGAGAAGCTGCGCCTCTCTCTATCTCCCGTCTCTTTGTCGTCCCCCTAACACACACACACACACACACACATACACACATTCAATGAACTGCAGTCCTGGCTTTGCTCAGCAGTCAGAGACATGACTACCACAACATGGGACAAGAGAGCAAGCATCTCTGTCCGGTTATATACGATATATGAGCGTCTGTGTAATAATAAGCCTCCCCCTCAGTCTTGAATTTGTCTCTCTTGCTCCAATAATCACCGTCCTTTTTGTTAATTGGGACTGTGTGCAGCTATCTAAAATAGCTTCTTCCCATCACACACACACACACACACGCACACATGCACACACTTTTTCTTTGTCACAGTTGTGGTTTTGTTTTTGCATATTACCCGAGACATGGGAAGGAGAGCGTGCAAAATACGGAGAGCAGCTCTTCAAACAAGTTAAAATCTTTTGTGTGTCTATTCAAATAATTTCACCCCGTGACTCTTCACCAAGCAGCTGCAGCGATGCATGTGATTGTGACTCAAGGTATTCTCTATGGGCAAAACACACACTCAAAGGTCAAAGATAAAGTTTGCCTGTGATTTTTTTTTTTTTACAGTTTAGTCTTGTATGTCTTTTTGTTCGTTTCGTTTTTGTTTCGACTTAAACGCTTAGCCTGTTTCTGTCTGAGAAAATGGAGCGGGGAGGCATTTTGTGAATACATTAGAAAGTCGTTCATTTCAGAAAAATGAGGGGAGGAAAGAATGTAGGGTAAATTGTGTGACCGCTTGATTTATTGTATGCTACTTTCACTCTGGGGCAACTAAATTGAAAGTGCTCAAATTCAGCAGCACATTAAATTAAATATCTGCCGAACAGATTCTAATTTGATCACCAAGCTGTTTCAATTTCATTAGCCTAGTCCCTAATGGACTTTCACAGCATATTATTCCATCTAGCACAAATCCCATTCATTGACTTTTTTTTTTCCCGTCTTTTAAATAAGCCTCGTGGTGTACTGGGACCAAGTGGCCCAACATTGTGCAGTGTGAGGTCATATGAAACCTGCTTTTTCTGTTATGGACAGAGGGATACTTTGAATCCAAACTGAGTGAATCCACAAGTAAGCTCCCGATTTATGTCCAGCAACTTCTTAACAACTGTTGTAAAACACCAGTCACAGTCGTGGATCATTTGTTTTGTGTTCTTGTAGTTTCATGTCATTCTGTATCATCTTTAGTCTACTTTGTTTTTGTTCTGTTAGTGTAGTTTATTAGATTTCCCCTTGTATCTTTGCCCTCGGTGTCTTAGCCCTGTGTGTCTGTGTTTATGTAGTTGTATGAGTTCTTGTTCTGGTTTATCCATGTTTCCCCAGCACGTCATGTCTGTTCTCTCCCTCGTGTTCCCTCGCTCCCTCTCATCTGCCTCTTCTTCACTCCCGTATCATCTTTACTCTTTTATTGTGAAGGTCCCATGTTTCTGTGTTCAGTCTAGCTTCCCTGTCTCGTTATGGTGATTCGTGTCAGCTGTGTTCCTCGTGTGTTTTCACTTCCTGGTTATTCCTCTGTGTATTTATGTCAGCGACTCCCTCAGTTTCACGTCGTGCTGTCCATCCTGGTTGTGTGTAGCTCCTGGTGTTTCCTTGTGCGTTTTGTTCTTAGTATTCCCCAGTTTAGTTTTGTGTTGTCTTTTCCCCCGCCAGCGAATAAAGAAGTTTTTTTTCGTTTATATTTTCACCTCCGCAAAGTCTGCTTTTGGGTCCTTTTCCTGTCTGCACACAGCTGGATCATGACAAATATGTTGACACAACCATGGTACTTTTGAGACTCTGTGTTTGTGTGTGTTTGTGTAGGGGACCAAGGCCCATTGCTTTTGCTTATGGCATGATTACATGTTGTTGGCGTCCAGCACATACTGCATTGTAATGGTCCAAATGAAGTAGTGCAGCAGCAGGTCAGGCAGATGAAAATTAATGGCAGAAGTTTTACTGTGTTTCTGTGGTTTAGCACGCTTTTAATTGTGCAGTGTGTGTGTGTGTGTGTGACTCTGACTTTAAACAGAACAACACTCAGCAGCTTTGCTCTCCATAGATGGTGGTTTGCAGTGTATACTACAGGTAATGCTAGAAGTACACTACTGTGCAAAAGTCTTTTCTATATATCTCTCATTTCTATATATTTCGATCTTTCTGCTACTTTTTCAGACAATCTCATTCCTCGCACCACAACATTCTCAGAGGTTTGTTTATTTGTTTGGCACTTAAAACTGACCAAGCATTAAATAAAGAAGCTTAACCAAAGTGACGAACCACAGTTGTGTCTACACATAATAGACAACTTAGCAAAGAATTCAGTTTCCATCTTTTTCTTTATGAATCTATGATAAATGCCAAAAGATAAAACAGGCAAGTTTGAGAGGCATAAAATCATATTTTTGTACGAAGGAAGTGATTCCACCAAAAATATTAGCTGAAAACCTGACACATCTCAGCATCATGCGCAGTGTGTCCTTGAATATCTTGAGGAAACAAGTGGAGGACAAAAGAAAAAGTGGTAGTCCTAAAAAGTATATGAAGCAGATAAAAAGCATCTGAAAGTCATGTCCTTAAGAAATAAAATCCATCAAAGACCTGATGGAGGAGCTGAGAGATGCATCTGACCCTTTAGTTCCTACTGTCTGCTGAACCGTCATCAAAAAATGGTCTCGGTGGAAGGGTGGCAGTGAAGAAGAAGAGAAAATGTTGAGGTGTGCCAATTTAGACAAGAACTGGACTTTGGGTGGCTGTAGCTCAGGTGGTAAAACGGGTCACCTCCTCACCGGAAGGTCGGTGGTTCGATCCCAGGCTGCTCCAGTCTATATGCCAAGTATCCTTGGGCAATATACTAACCCCATGTTTGCCTACTGGTGTTGGTCAGAGGGCCCGGTGGCGCCTGTGTCCGGTAGCCTCGCCTCTGTCAGTGTGCCCCAGCTGTGGCTACAATGTTAGCTTGCCATCACCAGTGTGTGAATGTGTGTGTGTATGACTGAAAGTAGTGTAAAGCGCTTTGGGGTCCTTAATGACTAGAAAAGCACTATACAAATGCAGTTGTTTGTTTGTTTGAAAATCAGTGGCAACGGGTCTTATTGTTGCGACGTATCCAAATTCGACATTTTTGGCTCGTGTTTGATTTGGAGCAACTTCATTTTTTAGTATGACAATGATCCCAAACACACTGCCAGTGTAGTAAAAACATAGCACAGAGAGAAAACACACAGGGGAACACTGTCGGTCATGGATCGGCCTCCCCAGAGCCCGATCTTGAGCCCTGGCTCAAGGCTTTTCCTCTGACGTGCATGTTTGAATCATTGCTTAAAAAACAGAAACCACAAGAAAAAAAAAGGTTTATTCCCTGAATCATTGTAAGTAGAGGAACCACAACATCTAGGACAAAAATCAAAGTTTATAGAGCAGAACTGATCAGCCCCGTTGTTGCTAAATGTAAAACAAAACCTAAACTATATTAAACAGAAGTGTTTTATGCAGATAATAAGCAACATATTCACTGTTCGCACAAAGACGCAGAAGCCAAAGGTTCTTTCAGGGGCAGCCACTTTACTGAGACAATGCAGCACTGTCGCAGGCAGCGAAGTATGGTGGTGACGATTAGGATCAGTGCACTGTCAGTACTCGAAGTTCCAAAAGGCTGAAAGTGATAGTATAGAACTGGAGAGGACTCTGCGGTAACATTGATAAATGTTTTCACCAGGCCGTCCGCCATTAGTGTCAAGGCAAGTTACAGCCACAAGAGCGGACAAACAGGAAATAGAGAAAGAGTGCGTGTAAATAATTGATAAGGCTGACCCGGCGCGATTCATATTCTGCAGCAGAGGATCAAAGAGCAAGGAACAGAGTTTGACATTGAGCCTGAGCGCTGAAGTCAAAGCCATTACCTTCCACAGTAACGCTGCTGCTTGTGTTTATATTAAAAATGCAATGTCTCTTCCTCTTCAGTCTGGGCTAACACTAGCTGGCACTTCTGGGCATTAACCAGCTGGCTAATGGACGCTATGGTATTATCCCAGCAATTACAGTAGCTCTAAGTAAGGCGAGGTGGAAGCCATTTTGTTCCTGTCCATTCGATGAAGCTGTTTCTGGCTCTCTCAGGTGTGAGATACAGCCCGTGTTAGACCTCTGGGTTCTTTTAGGTCTGATCAATATTTCAGAGGCGCCCAGGCCTCTGCACATGGTATCCTCCCCCACGGCCTCGCACAACAGCTCTGCAGCCAATTATGAACATCTGAATGAACATTTGAGCCAATTAATCATTCATGAAATTTCACAGTTTTCAGAGGAATGTTTATTTGAATAGTGCATTAAGACTGTCACTGTACAAAGCTAGGAAGCCTGAACGCTGCAGCTTTTAATGTGAGAAAGTAAAACCATGTCTGCGGCGTTTTAGTCGGCTCCACGGTAGAATAGATCTATCCAAAATTAGATCCTATCTGCGGTGCTCGTCTGTCAGCGGCGCCACGTACGCAGCGCTGCCACGAGTAGCCGCGTGTCCTGTAAAAGTAACAGTGCTTTGGTCTTTAAAACATAAAGTTCTCCTCTTTCTTTCTCATTGAAAGCTCGGTGCCCCTTAAAAAGAATCAGGCAAAGCAAATAACTGCCCAGTACTTACATCTGTTTAATAAATCCTTTAAAAAGTGAACATTTCAGTTAAATTGTGACCAGACGGGGCAAACTGATTTGTTTTGTTTGCACAGTGTTTTTTGTAACCGTCGGGGTTGTTTGTCTGTGTAATTCTCACATCAACCTACACTCGGTTTCCAAATCACTTCCTACAGTCGAAGGTTTTCACAGCAGCCTACGGCGTCCCATTAAAAACTAAGTACACCCTTCCAGAGGAATGACTTCATAAACAAATAGTCGATGACCTCAATGACAGGAACCAACATTATAAAAAAGAGACTGCTAAAGTCATACAGAAAACAGTGAGTTCAAGTTATTGCTGCTAAAGCTGCAAGCTACTGAATTATTAGGCGCAGTTGGTGAACTTTACAGGACCGCACACAGTCGTGTGAAAGCTTTCTTTTCTCATGACCGTAGTCAGAAATATTACTGTTGTTAATTTCTCAAGTTTATCAGCTCATCGCTGCGCTTGTTTTTTCTGCAAGAAAACTATCAAATACAAATCAGCAAAGCTTTTCAAAGTGTCTGTCCTGCCTGTGAGAGGAGGTTTCATTTTTACTTTATTAGTTTTGTTTGCATTTTACTGCTCGGTTCACTATTGAGCTTCTGTTTAGTGACGATTACGAAAGGATTAGATGGGTTCATGAAATTAACCCTTTCATCACATCAAGAAGGCGAGGCAGTGGAGGCAGTGTGATGCATTGGGAAATGTTCTGCTGGGAAACATTGGGTCCTGCCATCCATGTGGATGTTACTCTGACACGTACCACCAACCTAAGCATTGCTGTAAACCATGTACATTGTATTCCCTGATGGCTGCGGCCTCGTTCAGCAGGAACATGCGCCCTGCCACAAAGCAGAAAGATGTCGATTTGGCCTCCAAATTCCCCAGACCTCAATGCAATCGACCATCTTTTGGATGTAATGGACAAACGAGTGTGAACTGTGGAGGCCCCACCTAACAATTAGAGGACTTAAAGGATCTGCTGCTAACATCTTGGCACCAGGGTGAGGGGTCAGGGGTTTAGTGGAGACCATGGCTCAGTGGGTCAGAGCTGTTTTGTCAGCAATAGGGGAAGCAACACAGCCAACATTAGGCAGGTGGTCCTGATGTTATGCCTGATCAGTGTATGCAACAAGCTGAGAGCATGTGCTTTTCTGTGCTGCATTTTTCTACAGTTATTGTCCTAATGAGTTTTGATGCCTACAGTAAGTGTGTTACTGAATTTGGACGCTCAGTGAAGCTCTCTGGCACATAGGGATATGCTTTGGATACACGGAAAGCCATTATAGTAGGCTCCATCATGCTGGTTTTGCTATTTTCTAGATAGACACATAATTCACATTAATATAATTTTCACAAATATATGCTACTGAACATATGCTTTCTTGTATGTTTGCAATAGGCTGAGCCAACCATTTTTCTGGCTTTTTGTGTAATAGAAAGTGTGGCTGTGCCAGGGTTTCTAAATGACGTTTCATAACTAGGTGTGATTTGCTTTGTAGACCTATTCAATTTAATCTATTGTAGAAATAGAGACATTCTTTATGTAATTAGGGCTTTCAATTTCGCCAACAGTGCTTGCAAGACCACAGAAAAAATGTGCCGAGCTCTTGGCGAGCCCAAGGCTTGTCGAGTTGTCAGCGCATTCTGTACATGAAGAAATGTCTAGCTGTAAAGGCCAGCACACAC